>AWUE01020960.1:0-56388 GCA_001974825.2 Corchorus olitorius | reverse complement strand
TGGATTGAGTTCATTGAATCCTCTCCATATGTGGTGCGCTACAAGAAAGGTAAGGATAATGTTGTAGCCGATGCTTTATCAAGGAGGTATGTTTTACTTTCCATGCTTGATTCTAAGTTTCTTGGATTTGAGTTTATTAAAGACTTATATGCTAGTGATGCTTACCTTATTGATGTGTTTAAAGCATGTGAGAATTCTGGATTTGGGAAGTATTATAAGCATGATGGATTTTTGTTTAAAGAATCTAGATTGTGTATACCTACTTGTTCTTTGCGTTTTGTGCTTGTGAGGGAATCGCATGAGGGTGGTTTAATGGGTCACTTTGGCGTTGGTTGAACATATGAGATATTGCATGAACACTTCTTTTGGCCTAAGATGCGATATGATGTAGGAAAGCATGTTTCTAGTTGCATTACTTGTTTGCAAGCTAAATCTACATCTAAACCTCATGGTTTGTATACTCCTTTGCCTATTCCTCATGAACCATGGACTCATATTAGCATGGATTTTGTTTTAGGATTACCTCGTTCTAGGAGAGGTAAAGATTCTATTTTTGTGGTTGTTGATAGGTTTTCTAAGATGGCACACTTTATTGCATGCACTAAAACTGATGATGCCATTAATGTAGCTAATTTGTTCTTTAAAGAGATTGTTAGACTACATGGAATGCCTAGGACGATTGTGAGTGATAGAGATGCTAAGTTCTTAAGTCACTTTTGGAGAACTTTGTGGGCTAAGTTAGGTACTAAGTTGTTATTTTCAACTACTTGTCATCCTCAAACTGATGGTCAAACTGAAGTAGCTAATAGGACTTTGTCAACCTTACTTAGAGCATTGATTACAAAGAACTTAAGAACTTGGGAAGATTGTTTGCCTCATGTTGAATTTGCATACAATAGAAGCATACATAGTACAACTGGATTTTCACCTTTTGAATGTGTGTATGGCTTTAATCCTTTAACTCCATTGGATTTGTTGAGTTTACCTTTGAGTGTGCAAGTTGACATGGATGGGCAACGCAAGGCAGATTTTGTTAGGGATCTTCATGCAAAGGTTAGAGCTCAAATTGAGAAGAAAACACAACACTACATGAAGAATGCTAACAAGGGGCGCAAAGAGGTCATCTTTGAACCCGGAGATTGGGTTTGGTTGCATCTAAGGAAGGAAAGGTTCCCTGAGAAGAGGAAGTCTAAGCTATTACCTCGTGGAGATGGTCCATTCCAAGTCTTGGAGAGGATCAACAACAATGCCTACAAGCTAGATCTTCCTAGTGAATATGGTAATGTAAGTGCTACTTTTAATGTCTCGGACTTTTCCTTGTTTGATAATTATGCAGATTTGAGGACAAATCCTTTTCAAGGGAGAGGGGATGATGCGCCAAGGATTCATCATGATCTTGAAGAGCACAATGGAGATCATGGAGAGGATGTGCATATGCAGCAAGGAGGCTTGGAGAAGCTTGAAGATGCAAGGAAGAAGTTTCAAGCTCATCGGAGTTGTCTAAGATGCCATTTGATCCATTGAAGATGCCATTAGGCCCAATGACAAGGGCAAGAGCTAAAAGGTTCAAGGAAGCTTTGTTTGGCCTCATTATAGTTCTTCTTGAAGAGTTTAAAGCCATCGGAGATCATTTGAAGCCCATTAGAGATCATCAAAAAAGGAATATTCCCATCGATTCCAAGTTGTGCATTCTTCTTGAAATCGATGAGCATTAGGTCATTAGAGTTGTAACTTGGCCATTGTGAGCTTAATTCTATCTTAGATTAGTTATTTATTTAGTTAAGAACCTTATTTGGGTTGGGCCTTGTTTAATTAAGTCCAATCCTTAGCTAATTTTCTATTGGTTGTATTTTTGGATAGTTTCTAGAAGCTTCATTAGGGTTAGCCGCCTATGGCTATTGAGGAGGCGACTTAGGGGGTTTTCTAAGGGGGGGTTGTGCAAGGCTTTGCCTATATAAAGGCTCTACCTCACTCTTGTAAACACAAGTTAAGTTTTCAATAAAGAATTTGAGGTTATTCACCCGATTTGATTATCTTAGCTTCATTGTTCTAGTTTGCAAAACTTAGGGTTCTTCAATCTTGTAGAGTCCTAGCAAACAATTAAGTTGTGATTTCTTGATTGTTTGTGAATCTTGTGTTCTTGAGTTGACAATTGCAGGTCTAATTGAAGACTTAAGGCCGACGAAAGAAGAGGAATCACCTTGTGAAGGTCATCGATCTACTCATCTAGAAGTTGAAGAAGTTCAAGTCGAGTTTGATAGATTTTCAAGGCTAGATTTGAATCTAATACAACTAGATTCGTATCAGTTTTGATCTTGCTTTAGGATCATTGCTTATCAGTTAATTTCAGAATCATATTCAGGATTGTTGCTTTCATCAGTTAGGTTCAGGATCCTATTCGAGGATCTCTTTGCTTTAAATTTCTTCTTTTTCGGAGGCTACTTAGGGTGAACTGGCCATTGTGTTGTGCTGCAAGTGCCAACAACATTCTGATAGTATCAAGCATTGCTACAGGGGCAAATGTCTCTAAAAATCAACTCCTCGTTGCTGTGCATACCCCTTCACAACTAATCTGGCCTTGTGCTTATTAATTGAGCCATCTGGATTGAGTTTGGTTCTGAAAACCCATTTGACTCCAATAACCTTCTAGTTTGCTGGCTTATTAACAAGCTTCCAATTTTTGTTCTTCTCAATCATTTTTAATTCCTCCTCCATGGCCATTTTCCATTTTTCATCTTGCATGGCTTCATAAGGATCTACAGGCTCAAGTAATGCAATATTACAGACTGCATAAATATCAGAAAGTAATCTAGTTTCCCTCTTTGGAGTGTGATCAATCATTTTGATTGAATCCAACCTCCTTTGATGTTGAAGATTGATTCTGGTCATCACTCCAACTCCATGTAGCTTCTTCATCAAAATTCACATCCCTGCTCACCGTGATCTTCTTGGTTGAAGAAAAGTAGACTCTGTAGCCTATGAAAATGCCTACTTCACTCTTCTTGTCAAGATTTTCTCTCTTCACTAATGGAATCAAGTTGTAGCAGATGCATCCATACACTCTCAAATGCTCCAGTGATGGTTTGAATTCGAACCATGCTTCAAAAGGTGTAATATCCTTAATAGACTTTGTAGTGCATCTATTAAGAATATACACTGTTGTATTAACTGCCTCTGCCCAGAATTCCTTTGGAAGCCCTTTTTCAAACACCATGCACCTGGCCATATCCAATACTGTTCTATTTTTTCTTTCACTTACTCCATTTTGTTGTGGAGAGTAAGTGACAGTCAATTGATGATCTATTCCTTCTTCACTGCAGATTTCATCAAATTTTTTTGTTGTGTATTCAGTGCCATTATCAGTTCTGATGGCCTTCATTTTATTCCCAATTTGCTTTTGCTTTGAATTTCCAGAAGCATTTTGCCACCTCAGTCTTTTGTTTCAAGAAGTAAATCTAGGTATATCTTATAAAATCATCAATGAATAAGATGAAATACCTGCTACCATTTAAAGATGGTGTTCTTTGTGGGCCACAAACATTAGAGTGCACCAAATGGATCTTCTCAGTAGCTCTTCATTTAGATTTTGTAGGAAAAAAGTTTCTGCTTTGTTTTCCAAACTGGCACACATCACACACACCAGTTTTTTCTTCAATTTGGGGTAAGTTTTCTGCAAAAGCTTCTGTTGACATCTTCTTTAGTGAAAAATAGTTGAAACGTCCCAACCTTTTGTGTCAAAGCTGAGAATCTACTTCAATGCTCATGAAATCTTTTTCTTCACATTTCAAATAAAAGCTCTTGTTCACCATAGGCAAGGTGACAAATTCTCTGCCAAAGGGCTCAAAAATGGTACAAGCTTTTCCCTTAAAAGTCACTGAATAATTCTTTTCTACCAATTGGCCAACACTTATCAAATTTTGAGAAAGTTCAGGTACTAAAAGAACATCATGAACAATTTTAATACCTGAAGGAATTTGTAGCGTGACTTCTCCCTTGCCAGTTGCTTGTAGATGTTTTCCATTTCCAATTCTCACTCTTGTTGTGCATGTCTTGTCCAGATGTGAGAACATGGATTCATCAGCCACCAAGTGGTTCGAACAACCACTTTCAATTAGCCAAACTAGGGGTGTCCATAACCGACCCAACCCGAATAACCCACTCCATTTCATCAGTTTCAGGTATGGCAGCTTTGGTCAAACGGTGTAAACGGGTTCGTCGGTGCAATCCGACTTATAAATCGGGTTCTCGGTCGGCGATCGGGTCCGGATATGGAGACCCGAAACCAACCGAGAACCCGACCCTATTTATTTTTTTAAAATTAAATATATATTTATAAATTCTTATATATATATATATCATAATTATAACCCCTTTTATTATCCTAATTCTTATTTTTTACTTGTTAATTTCTCTCTCCTTCAATCGAGCTCTCCTTTTCGACACTCGACAGTCTCCCTTTCTTCTTCTTCTTCTTCATTCCGAGCACCAACGCCAGTGACTCGTCTCCGACTCCCCTCTTTCGTTTTCGGGGCTAGCCTTAACCGATTTTACCCAAAAATCTTTTGTTTTGAAAAATCCCAAAATCCAAAATTAGAAACCCTAATTCATTTTTTCTTCAAATTTTTGCTAATTTCTTGTTCGAAATTGAAAAGGCTCAACACTTACAAGCTTTCCCCGAATCAATTCCTTCTGTGGTGCCCAATTTCTAGTTTTCTTTTAAACAATTAATGTTTTGTTGAATTTGGTTTAGTATTCTTGTTTATTTGATTCCCATCACGGCTGATTCTATGAAATATGAAAGTTATCTTTTGGGTGTTAGTTTTAGTTGTTGTTTGTGTTGGTTCATGGTTGATTTAAGTGTTGCTAGTTTTTTAGGCTTTTTATTGTTGTTTTAGGGTGTTTTAGGTGTTCTAATGCCCTATAAAAACTCCCTATTGCTAGGCTCTGCTAATCTCTGTACATTGTATATAATGGGCAATAATGTTTTTATTTCATTGTCTATTCTCATCTATTCTTCTGTGAGTGAACTTTCTGATCAAGAAAGAAAGGAATATAACTTTACATTTTAGTATTTTACAAGCTGTTTAGACTTTAGGCTGTACAAGTTGTTTGCATTTTACAAGCTGCTCTCTGTAATCTGTATGTACTGCCTGAAACTGACCCACTCGAGAAACCGACGAAACCGACTTAGTCGGTCCCCGTCGATTCCAAGCCTCCTCGAGTCAGTTCTTGGTTCCAAAATATATCCATCGGTTTTGTCGGTTTTGGAGTAGAACCGACCCGATGGATAGCCCTAAGCCAAACTGATGGATTTTGGCTATGTAATGCAAAACAAGTAGCAACAAATAGTTGTTCTCTATCAGACTGATGCTCCTCTTTAATCTGGGCTGCTTTAGCTTGCTGCCACTTTTTCTTGCCTTTAAACTTTGCTTTGCAGACCTTTTCAACATGACCTTTTTCTTTACAATAACCACAAACTGCATCAGTTCTAATAAAGTAATAATATTTTGGTAAATGAGAGTTCTTCTTACAATGAGAGCATGGTTTATATGGCTTTCTTTCTCCTACTTCTTTTCTTTTTGCAGCTGGCTTCTCTTCTCTTCTTTTCTTTTCTTGCCAAGCTTGGTGTATCCATTGTTCTTAATGCTTTATTAATTGCTTAATTTGTGAATAACTAGTAACTAATTTGGTAATTAGTAAAAGAACTATTGTTAGGAATAACTATTGCTTTAGTTTATGTTTTATAATGGATTAGGAAGAAGAAGAATAACTAGTATTTTAATTCCTTGCCAAGAACTAAATTGATTTAAATTGTTTGATTTGTGGGTGATGAGACCAAATTAGTACACTCTTTTAGCATGGATTTCATATGTTATTTGGTCTCTTTTATATATATTTAAGGCTTAATTGTGTTGTTTTGCATTTGTAGGCTTATTTAGGAGCATGAGTGCAATATGACCTTAAATGGAGCTAAATGTAGCATTTTGGAAGATAATATTGGATATGAGGACTTAAAGAACAGAATTGTAATCTAAAGCCCTTGGAGAGGATGTTTTGAAGCTCCAAAGATAAAGATGGTTCCCCACATGACCTAATTTCGATCACAAAGGACTTTAGAACTTCACAAGGAGACTTGAAGGAGTGAGTCGACCTAGGTGGATAAAGATGAAATTGATAAGAATAGAGAACGAGACCATGTGGCCAACCACATGAGACGTGGTATAATAGACTTGGGCTCTGCAGTTTATGAAGACTTTACACTTGGATCAAACCTTGAAAAGGATACAAACAAGGAAGCCCAAACCGTCCAAAGAGGAGCTCTAGGAGTTCTCATCAAAACCCTAATCACCGCCCCCTATATATACATACTTTTCTCTCTAGTTTGATACAGCTTCTAGATACAGTTTCTAGGGAAACTAAGAACGATTTCTCTTATGATGTTTATGCCGAATTTTCTCTTTTCTTTTATGGATTTGATCACTCAAGTTATGAGTCGATAGTTTTCTTTATTCTCATGATGTAAGTCACATTGATCTCTTGACAAATACATGGTGAGTTATTCTAGTTTAGTATTGTTTCGATATTAGTCTTATATTTTGTATTTCATCTTAATTCGTGTATATAGATTGGATGCATGGCCAGTTGAATGTTTATTTACATGAATACTACTTATTGAAGTAAGAATTAGATTGATGATGCTTTCTGATAGTTGATCTAGTTTAGATATATCACTATTGCATATCTTACAAACATCTTTCTATGAGTTCAATGTGTAGCCTGGTATACCATCCGATTGATCTTAATGCTCATCCCTCTTTTGGGATGGTAAGGCTATTCAACACAAGAAAGTACGACTGGCGTTAGGTTGAGTACGTGGTTGTACGATGGGAATTGTGTATCCAGCTGGGAATTGATTCAATAGGTAAGATGTTGAATGCAGTGACTCCCCTGTGGAATTGCATTTGTATGTGGAATGATTGGTTGTTGAAATAGTCGAAGATACATGTTGTCAAGAGTGATTGTGCTTATATCATGAGAATGCTGTTTTAATATAGTTTACATTGAATTTACATAAAGCTTTAGTAGTTTAATTCCTAGTTTAGTTAATGGCTTGATTGTGTCATTTGATTTATTGATCCTTGCCTTTTAAGTTTGCTTTAAAAAAAGAATTAGCCACCTCCTCGTGGGATTCGACCCTTGCTTACCATTCTACTTAGTTAATTGAGTTGGCGAGGATAAATAAACGTGACTTATTCCTATGACAACCAGGAAGGGATTAGTGGGTAGTCCAATGATCCAAGGTTTTATTTGTCAAGAGAGAGATTGATCTATAATGGGATGGTGCTTTTATTATTTATTGCTTTTCTTATTTTAATTGCTTTCTATTTAATTTACTTTATGTTTATTTTGAATTGCTTTTCTTACTATACTTGATTTCTATTGTGACAACTTGAGTTGAAAAGAGTCTATATTCTCTCTGAGGGATCGACCTGTGCTTGCCCTAGCTACCAGTTAGAGTTGGTTCAGTATTTATTTTTGTGATTACTGACGACGTTATCAATTTTCAATTCTTTTTAATTATATTTATGTGGGACTCACATGAGACGTGGCAAAAAATGCTGACGTGGAAAAGCCACATTAGCAAATCTGACGACCGTTAGTCATGTGCCATCACATGACTAAGGGGCCATCCAAAAAGGACTAACGGGGCTCACTATTACAACGTAAGTGATTAATTTGTTTTTTAAAAAAAAAACATAAGAGATTATTTTATCCTAAAAAAAATGTAAGGGATATTTTTGGGAAAAATGTAAGGGATATTTTTGGGTATTGTAATAGAAAATCTCATTATAATGAAGTACACAAAAAAGTCTCATTACAACGATAATTTTTTTTATGTGCTCAAACAATCTAATCTAGGTCCACTACCTTTAAAAAGGCAATAAATTAAGGCCCCCCTTGTTTGGGTGGGGAGGTGCGGCCTGTGAATATTTTAGTCTTGGGAATTTTTTTTCATCGCTTGGAGGAATTAAGTGAAAGTAATGGTGAAAATAATTTGTCCTACATGGACAATGGATTGGGGCTTTTTTTGGCTGGTGAATTTTCCAGTAGTGTGTCGCAACGTGCGAAACCAGGGGACCTTGCCGCCAACGACTTAAGGAAACGGGAGTCGCCACTAATCTTTTTTCTCTAAGGTATGATTAGCCGCCTAACTAATCTAACCAGTCTAATGAGCTCCGTAGCTTGGCGAGGGACTCAATAAATCTGGTCTTCCAACCTAGGTCTAAGTCCGGGAGTCGGTTACGCTCGGGGAAGGATTAGCACCCCAAAGCGCCTGTCAAATGACGCTACCTCAAGTCTAAAGTAGATCTAGTGAGTCTGAAATAAAAATGTTGCTTTTAGTCCTAGTCTTGCATTATTAGAGAAAGTGTTATAAAGAAGAAGAAAATCATTTTAAGAAAAATGCGGGGAATTTGAAGCATTAATCAAACTTTCAATTAATTCTGATTCATTTCCCTTTTACTGTCTGTCCTCTAGTTGATACTTTTTAATCCAAAAAAAAAGACTTTTAAAAATGCTATGACAAACCTACTTTTTTTTTCTTGAAGTCTTCAATTTATTCTTTGAAATCATAAAAAAATCGTGAGAAAAACCTTTTTCATACCTTTGGAAAACCTTTTCCATTTTATTAATCCTTAATTAAGAATTTTTTTTCTTAATTTATACTTTTAATCCTGGAACTAAATTGATTGAATTTTAAAACTTCTGCTTATGTCTTAGAATTCCTTGTTACCGATTTTAATTCTTTGAAAAACTGAATAAGAGAATATTGCTTTGAAAAACACTTTTGAAAAGAAAATAATTTTTGGTATTTTCTTAATTCCATTAATTCTAAAAGGGGTCAAAGTACCTAAATAGTCCCTATACTATTGAAAAAAGATCATTTTAGTCCCTCCATTATGAAATCTGTCAATTTAATCCCTATACTATTAAGAAACGATCAATTTAGTCCCTTCGTGAAACGGGACCGTCAATTTTGCTGATGTGACCATTAAGTTGCTTCACCTTTTTGAATGGCCCAATCACAACATGCCACATGTAAATAAATTTTTATTTTAAAAAACCCGAAATGTTTTTTTTTCAAAAATTATGATTTTTTTAATTCATTTAATAATTAAAATAATTCTGGCAAAAAAGTTATAATAATAAAAATGGGGCCCATAAAAATCATAAGTTTAATTTTTTATATCTTCTCTCTCCAACTCTTCGACACTTTCACTTTCTATTTCTTGAAATTGATGCATGGACTGATGAATGCAGATGAATGCAGATGATGCATGGACTGATAAATTTTACTCTACCAATAAACATAAGTTTATTGGAAATTAACTCGGAGACCCTTCCCACGTATTATGGGGGTATCTCGAGAATAATCCAATCTCAGAGTGAGACCAGGAATTCGTACCCA
This sequence comes from Corchorus olitorius, assembly GCA_001974825.2. Lineage (NCBI taxonomy): Eukaryota > Viridiplantae > Streptophyta > Magnoliopsida > Malvales > Malvaceae > Corchorus > Corchorus olitorius. The sequence continues at coordinate 46,919 of AWUE01020960.1, read as the reverse complement.
ATTACACTTACCCAACTCAATCGTCATAGTTGAAAATGATCGTTTACTGATTTCAATTAAATAATATGCATGAATGTCAATATATAATACATGAAACATTGATTTTAATTTTATGCATTAACACAAGTCTACCCAAAGTCAACTCCGTAAACCCTTCCCATGTATTATGTGGGTATTTACAAAAGAGACCGGTCTAAAAGGATTCCCAGGAATTTGTACCCAATTACGCAAATAACCACTCATCTCGGCAAAAGACGAGTGTTAATATGTTTTAAGCATGTGAGGTGGCATGTATGGCATTTATAAAAATGATGTGCAAATGATTATTAAAGTAACCTAATTTTGCTATTAAAACTAACTTAAAAATTAATTAAAACTAATTTACACTAATTTGCTAAAAAAACCCCTAAAATTCTTTTTTTTGTAGTACCCCTAAAATTCATTCAGATGGGGATTTAATTGAACGAAAACTGATATGTCAGGATTCAATTGCATTATTGAACAACAAAACATACCCAATTGCATGAAATTAAGGGACCGAATTGAACAAAGTCTGAATTATTCATCTGAAATCAGCAATTCTTTTCAGTGGATGTGCAAAACGGCGTCGTTTTTGCTTAAATTCGTACGGACTATAAAAGCCCATCTTCTTCTTGTTTCTTTCAGAACTCTCTTTCCTTCTGAAACCCTAGCCACCCCGAGCCTCTTCGTCGGAAATCGTCGCCGCCACACCGGAGGAGAAATCCGGCGCAGACGACACCCAAAACTTCCAGAATCGTCTCTCTTGTTTTCCTCTACCCAAATCTAAGATTAATTTCCCAAAACTAGAACTCTCTCAAATCCACTAAAACCGAAGCTAAAATAAACCCTCCGATCACTTCCAAACTCGCAACACTCATTTATCTCTTCATTTCTAAGCTTCTGATGGTTTCAATTTGTTCAAACCCTTACCAGAAACAAAAAGCCCCAAATTTCTCTATGAACCCTAACTTTGTGCGAAATAAATTTCTGCAGAGTTTCTCTCCTCTTTTCCGTCCTCCCTTCTGAGGAAAAAAGGGTCTATTTATAGGCTGAAGGGAACCCTAAATGAAAGGTGTGATTTGCTTATCCAAGGGCTCTTCTTTTTTCTGATTTTTGTTAATTTTTATTTTATCTTAGGTTTATTCTGATCCTTTTGGCTTCTTTTGATGCAGGTGAGAATTCTAGATAAGAAGGGAGCTATGAGCTGTCATGGGGTGAGTCAGCCAGGTGAAGATTTTTGCAACGGAGATAAGAATGATGCTAAGTAATGAGCTGTTCTCAGGTCATATTTTATTTAATTTTCATTTTTCCTATGAAATTTGGCTTATGAAAATTTGTTGTTTCTCTGCATGTGATGTGGTGGCTAAAGGAGCCAACCTTTGTCTTCCCTGAAATGTCAGAGCCAGTGAAATTTTAAAAGCAAGGTCATTTTTCTTAATCACTTTTTGTTTCTCTGGAATCGACTCTTGCTTCATTGAAATGTACTTGTGTTTATCAAATTTGTCCATTTTGTAAGTGAAGATGAGAATGATGAACTGGCTTGAGGGGTGAACTGGTGAAGGTGGTCAGTCACTGCCCTCAGGTACTCTTTCTTATAACCGACTGAATTTGCTTGCTGCTTGGGTTGAATTCTCTACTATTGGATACTATTTGCAAAGTTACCACTATTTTGTTTGTATATACACTACTTTGGCTCTTTCGGACTCCTTTCCTTATTCGTTTCTGCTTCCCATTTTTATTGTTGACTTGTATGCTTGCTGCCTTTTGGTGTTGCTCTCTTTTCTCGATTACAAACACTTTGATATGTTGCCATTTTGACCTTTTTGATCTGCTTGTCTTTTGCAAGTTTGACAATATATGGTATGTGATCTTCTGCTTTAATGGCCTTAAGCCTACTAATCAATTATGTTGTTTTTGGACATTGGTAGCATGGCTCGAGAACAAGCATAAGTAATCAGACCAAAATTATACATCTTTTATGGTCATTTTCCTATGCTTTTTGGGTATTTTGTACTTGATTATGCCTTATATTGGTCATATTTGTGTTCATAGGTGTTGACAAGAAGAAAAGTGCAAAATTGATGATTTTGTACCTTTTTGGATGATTTATGGTACAAGTATTTTCCATGAACGTTTTGGATGAAGATTAGAGCTATCATATTCGTGATTGAAGAGCTTATGGAGCCAATTTTATGCTTGTGAAGATCATAAAGTTGATTGTTTAGAGTTTTCAAGGCCAAGGAGCAAAGATGAGTTTAAGGCAAGAAGATAAGATGACAAGCCGAGCCATGACACTGCCTACCTGGGTGATCAGGCAAACCACATGGGTCTTCAGACAAACCATGTGGGCGCCCAGGTGGAGTTGGCACCCTTGTCCGCGCGCACAAGTTCAGCAACTCATGGTGTCTTTCTCTTGAAGCCTCTTTAATACTTTTTTGGCGACAGTTTGGGAAAACAATGATAACTTTTGATCTAGACCTTCAAATGAAGTGAATCAAGATGCGTTGGAAAGCTAACTCCGAGAGCTACAATTTTCGTGTTTTAGTGAAAGCCGAGATCTAACGTTACCATGGACGAAATTGCCCCTAAACATTGACAGAAACTGTTTCGGGCCAGATTGCGTTTTTGGCCAAATTGAGCCCATATATCTTACTTGGATCAACTTGAAGACATGAGGAAGAGCCCAGAACGTCCTTAGGGTTAGTCATCTAGAACTCTAAAATCAACCCTAGGTCGTCCTCTATATATACCCATCTTTCCTAGAAACCCTAAGTAGGCTAGAGTAGCTAGTTTTTACACAACTTTTCTTAGGTTTTGCGATTTGGAGAGGAGGCAGCTGCCCACCTCTTTGTTGTGTAAGTTTTCCAGCCTCTCATGGATTAAAAACAATCCATGAGTAGCTAAACATTTATACTTCTTTTTCCTAGGTATTTTTTTATCAATAAATTCATGATGAGACTTTTGTTCTTAATAATTTGATTTTTCTGTTTGAATATATTTCTTATCCCTGTACTTCATCTTATGTGTTCATATTTTGATAGATTTGGGTGTACAACTTATCTTGATGATTATGAATGCTATTGTTAGATTCAAATTAGTCTTGAATCAAGCTAAAAATTGGTCACAAGTAACAGTTGAATGCTACGAGTCCTAGGTTCAATGGGATTATCAAACCTTATTGAAGTCTATAAGCCGAGATGGAAATAGATGTAGATGAGATTGGTTATAATTTATTATGCATGTGGAAAACTATGATTTTAATGTTTGCTCTATGATGGGGTGGAACCTGGATTAGAAACAATAGAGATTAATTTCGCAAGGCGTGGAGTTAATTTTATTAGCATGTTGGAATTAGCATCAATTCTATTGCTAGACCAATTATTCAAGTGGAGTTGTTTAAGATATTAAGGAGATTATTTTGTTCTAATGAAAATTGGTGCCTACGTCTTAGGATATATATTGATTTAGAATAATTTATGATGCTTAATTGATTTGCAATATAATCAAATTCATGATTTGTGTCTGTGATCCATGGTTTATTTGATCAAAATAATTACCTAGAGGAAAAGAAGTATGTTCTTGATTAATTGTTTTTCTCAACTTATTTTCTAAATCTTTAGTTTAATTTTATTTATTTGTTTTCTAGTTTAATTTAGTTATTTTAAAATTGAAAACCTAAAAATCCCCTTTTTGTAAGATTTTCTTAGTGTGATTTGTCCTTAAAATTCGTTTCCAACTTCTCTATGGAATTCGACCCCTACTTACCCTAACTATTAGTTAAAGGTTTATGGGGATTTACGTTGTCATTGTTCAACGACTCGGTCAATAAGGATGTGCCTAAATCTGGTTTTTTCAAGCAACTGTCAATGAGGAAAAGAAAAGGCGAAGCTGGAAGAAGAGAGCATGCAAATGAACCCTTCGTTACTAGGAGAACCAAACCTAACTGCTAACTTTAAAGCTGTAATATGCAAAGTATATGTATCCCTTGCGGTTCACATCATGCATTTAAATGAATGAAAATGAACATGCCTTGTTTGAATTCCTTGTGGTTCACTATTTCCTTCCTTTTTATTGCTGTAGAAATTTTAAATGCATGATTATTACATGCAAATGATGGAATGTGACATGCCAATGCAATACAAGATTAAATTAAATATGAGAAAAGGAAAACATGGACTAATATACTAAAATACTAAAAATGAACATGCATTAACCAAAATGTCCCTGATCTAAATTGATATGGGCCAAAACTGGGCGTCTACATAGTGGGTGTTAGTTAGGAGCTTATTTATTTTTCTTCCTTGCTTGTCCTTGGCTTTTTAATGTTATTCCCAAAATGTCCCCCACTTATATCAGACTTTTCTTATACTTAATAATTTATGGAAAATTATTCAATACATCGTCAGTGGAGTTTAGCAGACTACACGTGCGGGTCTAGAAGGGTGACATGTCTCCCCTAATTAGGGAATAGATTGAAATTTAAAAAATCTAATAAATTCTGAAATGCTCTGAACCCGCTTGTGGAATCCAAAAAACACTGACAATGTATCAAATAATAACTCATAATTTAGACTATTATTATCCTTTATTAATATTTTTTTAAATAAGAACTTCAAAAAATAAAAAATCTAATACATACAATTATTAAAAATAATTTACATACCCTATATATGAACTGAAAAATTTAATATTTAATTAATTTGAAAAATAAAATAACACTATAAATTCAAAGTAAATGAGAATATAAATTTGTCTATCACGTATATTAAAAACATGATAATGAAAAGTTTATCACAACATTGAAAAAAAAACAGTATATATATATACACACACATTAGGTATAAAACCCACGCTTTCGCTGCGGGATCGAAAATTTTAGGAATTGATCTTTGTGGATATCTTTGTTAATCGGACATCTGCATAAAAAATTATATGATATTAAATAGAATTGTCAATCGAAACCACAAAATTTTGGTTATAGATCATGGAACATCCTTTTAAAAGACACTTGAATCATCTCAATCAAACATATGGAGCAAAAATTATGTAATATATTAAGTAGACCGTACATTCCTGCTCACCGAAACAACTAATTCTTCGTAAGCATTTTTTTTATAATTTAAACATTAAATTTAGCTTTCGAGTACTTCATAAAAGTTGTAGATAATGGAACAACCTTTTAAGAGACACTTGAATCACCTCAAAAGCAAAAGTTATGTAATATTAAGCGGACTGTCCATTCCCGTTAACCGAAATAACTAATTTTTTGGAAGCATTTCTGTTACTTGGAACATTAAATTTAGTTTTCGAGTCCTTCATGAAAGTCGTAGATCATGAAACAATCTTTTAATAGACACTTAAATTACCTTGATCAAATATCCGAAGACAAAAAATCATATAATGTTAAATAGACCATTTAACCAAACCACTTACAAATATGTTATATTATATTATAATTTAAAATATTAGAAAGACAAAAATGCCCTTAGAAGTTTGTGAGAATAGCGAAAAAATCATGATTGAAATGACGAAAAAACCAAGCTAAATAGTAACCAAATCAATAAGGTTAAATTTTTAGACTGATTTTTTCGTACTTTCACTTCTTATAATTATTGTTTTTTATAATGTTTTTTATAATATTGTTTTTTTATAATATTAACACATTTTTAAACATATATGTCCTTATTGGTTATTTTTCATTTTCATCTCTCCGCCACATCTACTCTACCAAACACAAAATAAAAATCACAACTGCAATTGCTAATCTCATAGCCACAGCTGCTTTTTATCCTACCACACTCAATTTTACCGCTCAAACAAAGGGAGCTAACCAAGCCCACATAGAGAGTCACAAAGTCCACATAAAGTGTCTCACATACAATTTAAATGTGGTCATACTTGAACTCAGGTTCGGTACACATAACAGTCGAGCTAACAACTCAGGTGTGTTATCATCAATTATATACATTATCTTATTACTTGATTGATTTGACAAATTAAACCACTATCAACCCAAAATTTAGAATATCGAACGGCTCCCTTGCCCAATTGGATTTTAATAACTATGCTCAAACAAACTATAAATTAAACTCCTTGGAAGAAAATTTGATGTATCCCATTGAGCCATTCTTTAAACATAGTAGAAAGAATTCAAAAAAAAAGAAAAAAGAAAAAAACACATGAAGAGAAAGAACAAGAGATGATGTCATTTGTCTCCCTAAGTCTTAGGGATGTAAACGAACTTAAAACCAAAGAACATGAACAAGACTCAGACTTGTTCATTTATACTTTGCTTGTTCGAACTTATTCATGTTCGTTAAGCTTTTTTAATGTATTCGTTCGTGTTTGTTTGTTAAGAAGTTCGGATGTTCACGACAATATCAATAAATTTTGTTTTAAGATTTTTATATATTTATAATTTTTTCTTTCTATTAATAATTTTCTTTTAAAAATTCCTTTAATTTATAATTATTTATTCATATAAATTCAAAATTAAAATAAATAATAAATAAATAATAAGAAATCAACAATGAAACATTATAAAATTAAAAAAATATATAATTATATATATTACTTTATTATAAACGAACAATAATCGAACATATTCGTGAACATAAACGAACCAAACATCTATTGTTTATGTTTATTCATATATTAACCGAACATAAAAAATTTGTTCAAACTCGTTCGTTTACCTTAATAAACGAACACTTAGGGTGCGTTTGGTTAGGATCACCCCCCAGATCACTAGTAATCTAAGATCAGCAGTGATGAAAGATCACCGGTAATCAAAGATTAGATGAGTTTATGGTGGTAATTCAGATCACCCTTAGAGAGGTGATCAGGGGTAATCCGGATTACCACACCAAACCAAAAAGTGTAACCAAACGGGGTAATCTGAGATCATCTGCCAAGATCACCACAGGTGATCAAAAATCATCCCCAACCAAACGCCCTCTTAACGAACACGAATATGAAGCGTTTGCCGAATATTCAGTTCCTTTACAACGTCCTAGACTACTCTCTCTCATACTCATGGTGCTAAGCACCGTCCAAGTTAACGATGCCTCATCTGTCAAAACTCATAGTCAAACAATGATACTTTCCATTATGGTTGTCTTCATCTACAATTCCGTAGTCATGCCGTCTAAGTTGTTTTATATTTCCATTTCGTTAACTTCATTATTATTAAAATAAATTAAAATAGTGTCGCTATACCATTTAATTTCTATACAAATAACGGTATTAATCCTATTAGAATGATCCTAAAATGTAAAGTTTTTAGAATTCCATTAGATTGATGATACATAATCCTTTCTTAATCTCATTCAATAACTACAAAGTTTTATTCTACACCATCTCTTTAATCTTATCTCTATTTTTTTTCCCTACAAATCTCTATTCTTCATCAAACTTAATAAAATTAGACAAACTTGATCAATTATTATCTCAAAAAAAATTACTTGATAAAATATTACTTATAAATTACCTTACTTTCAAATTTTTGTTTTCATTTTTGAAAAATGGAAGTACGAAAAAAAAAAGAAGAAGTCCCCGACCACAAAAATGGAATACAATTTAAAAAAAAAATCAATAGAAAAAAATACTTTTCAGTTTTCACAGTACAACTGTACAGTGAATTAAGAATTTTTTGTCATATCAAGAATATATTTTTAAGAAGGAAAGTTTTTTTTTGTTGTTTTTTTTTCAATTTAGAGACATGAAAATAAGGAAAATCAATTTCTACAATTAAGGGATTGGATTTGGTGAGGTAGTGTGTAAAGTTAATGTTAAATTTGACTAAAAATAGGTTATGTGACATCATTTGAATGGAATCCTAAAAAGTGGTGTTTTTAGGATCATCCTAATCTATACTATATATAAAAGTATCAATAAGGGGAAACTTTATGTTTTCCGATTGTACCCTTTTTTCCAAATATATTTCTAAATTGCCATTATTAAATAATATTTTAATTATTCCACTATTAAAATAATGGAAACTTATATTATCCTCATTAATTAGCATCCAACATGGCCAATAGGGATGCCCCACATCATCTTTAGCATCTGAATTTTCATTTAAAACATTCTCCAAGTTGGTTTAGGAGAAGATAAATACTGTCCAAAAATTTCAAAGGCAAAATCATCCACCGAAACGGTAGAGTTAGGTCTCGAGAAAAACATAAAAGTTGTAGATCTCGGAATCCTCTTTCCAACGGTACCTCATTTGTATTTTTCTGAGCTCTGGATCAAAAGTTATGAATTTTCTTCAAAAACTGCTCTTGTGAAGTCCTCCTTTAAGTAGGATTTAACAATGCTGCATCAGGGCTGAATCATTACTGCATCACAATTACTGATTGGACTTGAACTCCTTCTTTGGGCTTCCATATTAACAAATTGAGGCTAAGAATATCAGATTTAGACTTCAAGACATCTGACTTGGCAATTTGGACTTCATGGACTCAAACGAGCCTAATGGGCCTATTTGGCCGAAATGAGACAAAACAATAGTTTTTCCAAAGCTATCTATACTATATATGAAAGTACGAATAATGGAAAACTTTATGTTTTTCGATTGTATCCTTTTTCAAATATATTTCTAAATTGACATTATTAAAATTTATTATTCAAAAATTAATTATAAAATTTCAATTTAGACCGAATTATAAGTTTGTAAAATTGATTTTCATTGATAAACATGCAAATTTCCACGAATAATGGGAAACTTTATGTTTTCCGATTGCACCCTTTTTTTCAAATATATTTCTAAATTTCAATTATTAAAATTTAGTATAATTTTATTATTTAAAAATTAATCAAAAATTTCAATTTAGACCGAATTATAAGTTTGTCAAATTGATTTTCGTTGATGAACATGCAAATTTCCTTTACTATTATTTTTTGAATTTAATATTTTACTTTCAATTTCAATTTTTTAAATGTCAATAAAAAGATTAAACTAGCTCTAACACCTATAATACTATTGTTAGTGAAGCTCTATCTCTTCGTTATATAATGTTTTGCCGCATTCGCTTTGTTCAATTGGAAATTGTTGAGTTAGAAAGGTAAGTGATATTATGATTTTGATTTTCTTGTCTCTGTGTGGTTATTAAAATTTCATAAGATGGTTATTATAATTTCATGAGGAGGTTATCAAAATTCCATAGTGTGGTTACCAAAATTCAATATGGAAGTTATCAAAATTTCATGGGAAGATTATCAAAATTGCACAGTGTGATTACCAAAATTCCATATAATCAGGTTATTAAAATTTCTTAGGAACGTTATTGAAATTTCATAGTGTGGTTATCACTATTTTATAGAAAGGTTTTCAAAGAGATTATCAAAATGTCATAGCGAGGTTATAAGAATTTCATAGTGTGGTTAACAAAATTTCATAAAGAGATTACTACTATTTCATGGGGATGTTATCAAAATTTCATAGTGTGGTTATCAAAATTTCATATGAAGGTTATAAAAGTCTCAATTTCATAAGGAGTATCAAAATTTGATAGAAGGTTATCAAATCTCATAAAGTGATTATCGAAATTTTATAGAGATCGGATTATCAAAATTTATAAGAATTATCAAAATTTAAAAGCAAGGTTATCATAATTATATAATGTGATTATCAAAATTTTATAGAGGGGTCAACAAAATTTTATAGAGATGTTATCAAAATTTCATAAAGAGGTTATCAAATTTTCAAAATGTGATTACCAAAATTTCATAGTGGTATTTCTGGGGAGGTTATCAAAATTTCATAGTATGGTTACCAAATTAGGAAGGTTATTAAACTTTTATTATGGAGTAATCAAAATTTCATATAAAGGTTATCAAAATTTCATAGTTTAGTTTTCAAAATTTCATAAGAGGGTTATCAAAATTTCATAGTATGTAGATCAAAATTTCATACGGAGATTAAAATAATTTCATAATGAGGTTATCAAAAAATCTAGGAAAGTTATCTAAATTTGTACTTATCAAGATTTCATAAGGAGGTTATCAAAGTTTTATAGGGAGGTTTATCAAGATTTTATAGGAAGGTTTTTCAAAATTTTATAGCGAGGTTATCACAATTTCATAGTGTGATTATCAAAATTTCAGAGTGTGATTACTAACAATTCATATGGAGTTTTTTAAATTTTCATAACGTGGTTATCAATATATCATATGGAGGTTATCAACATCTCATAGTGTTGGTTATCAAAATTTCATTGGGAAGTTATCAAAATTTCATAGTGAGGTCTTCAAAATTTCTTAGGGAGGTTAACAAAATTTCATAAGAAGGTTAAAAAAAATTTATAAAAAGGTTCTCGAAATTCCATAGTATCGTTATTTAAAATTCATAAAAAGGTTATCAGAATTTCATAAGGAGATCATCAAAAATAGTGTAATTATCATAATTTAATAGGAAGATTATCATATTTTATATGAATATTTCATTCAAACACGTTGAACCACGAAAGCTAAAACTAGTATAATTTAAACTTACAAATAAATATAGTTTCAATCGACAAAGGGGTTTATTTTACCCACCAGAAAATTAAGTTTGAAATTGACAGGAGAGGTCAATTCATATCATTATCAAGCCTATAATGAAAAAAGGTTGTCAATCATTAGATGGAAATGAAAATCACAAAGAAAAAGAGACAAAATGATTATACTTCGTGTTGGAGGAATATAAAAAAAAAGTATTCCCTTCCGGAGGAACTAGAGCATGGGAATTGGGAAGATTATTATTGATCATGAGATAGTACACAATATTAGGGGAAAAAATACAGAACATATTGAAGAACCAGATTCAAGAAGTTTGAACAGAAGATAGAAAGATATTATGATGTTTTGTGTAATTCCATAACCCAGCAGTTATAAGCACAACAGATGACTTGATAGCCTGAGAAACCGGTTCTTAAGGCTAGGGCTTGAAATTCTTGTCGGGTTCTTTCTTTGCCCCCACGTTGGTGGGCTAACATAATTACATCAAGCTCGCAAACAATGTTTGAAGAAACAGTGTTATCAGGAGCCTCAGGTAGGATTGATTCCACAATGATTACTTTGCCACCATTTGGGAGAGCTTCCCAACAGTTGTTCAAAACCTTCAAGCAATGCTCATCACTCCAATCATGGAGTACCCACTGCAAGTTCCATCAACAAATTAACCAAAATATAAATTCATGAGAATAAGATTAAGCCTATTTCTCGACCTTCTAGATTAAGCAAATTAGGATAGATCGAAAAACTCACAACTAAACTAATTAATAAAGGTTATGTGTCATTCATTTACTTTGCAATATTGGGAAATAATATAAGGTAATTCCTTACCTTCATGAAAATGGCATCGCCTTTTGGAACACTTTTGAACATATCTCCCCCAACATGCTCCACACCTAAAACAATTGACATGAACCCGCTTACAGTTATAATTCAAATAAGACATATACAATAACATAAACTTGAATTAGAAATCACAAAAAAATAAAAAAGACTTTGTTCTGTAGTATCAAGGAATTAATATGTGCCAAATACTAATAAGACAACACTTTAAATTAGTGAGTAAATGAGAAATGAACTGGGCATCAAATTCGACTCAGATTGAATTACCTGAATAAGTTGGTGCATTAGCCAAAACATGAGGCAGATCAAAGTTAACTGCCTTGATATGAGGATACTTGGAAGTAATTATTTTAAGAGCAATTCCAATTCCACCACCAACATCAACCAAAACCTTAACCCCATCAAACCCTTTGTAAATATCAAGAATCTTGCTCATGATCAAACTAGTATGATTTGACATGGCCTGATTAAATAACGTGTTGAATCTTTGATCAGTTCCTGCGTACTCAAAAGTTGCCATCCCATGTGCCCTATTAAAGGCAATTCCTCCTTCTAGTATGACATCATTCAAATGGTACCTACAAAATCAAACAAAACCAAGTTTCTCAAATCCTAATTAAATGTTTCTATAAGAAAAGAATTGACCAAAGTTTAATTTTAATGGCAAAAGTACTATACCAGCTTTCTATGGGGACTTTGTCATGGTGCAACAAAATCATAGGAGCAATGGAGCCACCTTCTTGATTCTTAACAAAGAATTTGCAGAGGGGGCCTGCACCGTACAGTCTCTCTATTTCTCCACTTTCCGTTGTTCTTGCAGAGCATTTAAGAATGGAATAGCTAGCCAAGAGGCGTAGCATGCGATCAAGTAGCACCGACGCTTCCGGATTCCTGGTCGAAAGAATACTCGCGATCTGAGTAGGTGATAGAAACGCGCCGTCACCAGCGGCTGAAATGGTGTCGATTATATTCAGCTCCAGAGCTGATTTTAGGACCATGGGAAGAACCACGGCGTTTGCTAGCCGGATGGCTAGCTTTCCAACTTCTTGGTCTTCATTTGCGTTGGACATGTTTTCTTATGGCAGTTTACTTTTTTTTCCCCCAAAAAGCGCTATTTAAAGTGTTATAAGAACATGAACAAGTTTAACATTTTGTATTTCCATATACAAAATTCAACTGTTATATAATTAAGCACAATAGCTGGCTTCAGCCTTCACAGTTAGGGAATAAAATTAGATTTTCATTTTTCATATTTTTTTTGCAAATATCCCTTTCTTTGTTTTTGCTTGGGTTATATTAATATATAAGTTGAGCGCTTTCTTAATTTCTTCTCTTTTTATTTTTTTCCTCAAAGCAAGCTCCCATGAATTTTCATTCTCTACTTATTTTTCTATAATTTATTTATACTAGGTAAGAGCCCGCGCGTTTCACTGCGTGAACATGTTCTCGCACTTGATATGCAATAGTCCCCAATTAGTTTTCAAAATATTATTGGTGACTTATGGGTTTATCAAATGAGGATGATGACCAATTGCTTTAGGTCATGTTTTTTGAAATATTTTGATTTATGTAAGGATCCGACCAAAAAAATCGGTCTAAAGAATTAGCCTCATTAATCTAAGAACAAATTGATAGGGGTATTTTGGTCAATTCAGGCTTGATTTTTTGTTATTTGAATTAAAGATCGAGGGTATTTTGGGAAGTTTGAAAAAAAAATCCTCCATGGGTCCAATTTCTACCATAAAGCACAAATTATATAATATTAAGTAGACCGTCTATTTTCGTTAACTGAAACAACTAATTCTTTGGAATCATTTTTTTATACCTTGAACATTAAATTTAGTTTTCGAGTCCTTCATGAAAGTTGTAGATCATGGAACAGCCTTTCAAGAGACACCTGAATCATCTCAATCAGACATCTGGAGTAAAAGTTATATAATATTAAGTGGACCGTCTATTCCTGTTAACTGAAACAACAAATCTTTCGGAAGCATTTTTGATACTTAAACCATTAAATTTAGTTTTCGAGTCCTTCATGAAAGTTGTAGATCATTAATCAATCTTTTAATAGACACTTAAATCACCTTAATCGGATAATCAGAGAGAAAATTATATAATATTAGATAGATCGTTTAGTCAAACCACTTATAAATATGTTATATTATATTAAATTGCTAGAAAGTCAAATTGCCTTTAGAAGTTTGTGATAATAACGAAAAAACCAATATTGAAATGACGAAAAAACCAATCTTAATAGTAATCAAATTAATAAAATTAAATCTTTTAACTGGTTTTTTAGCACTTTCACTTTCTATAATTATTGTTTTTTATAATTTGGCTTAAATATTATTTTCACCCTTTTGGCTTGTTCAAAAGCACAATTCCCCCCCCCCCCCCCAGCGGCCTCTTCCCCTTCTCTTTCCCTCATCTGTTACCCTTGTTAGAAAGCAAAAAATAACAGAGTCAAAATCCCCCATCCATTTTATACAACACATGGAGCCATTATAATAGGAAAAATTAATGGAGTTTGACAAATTTAATCATTTACACTTAGAGAAAAAATTAGCAGAGCCAAGACTATACTTTTTTTCTTCAATTTTTTTTTCTTTTGCTACTATGGAAATTTGTAATGGGTATTACAATTATATATAATAACGGGTATTACAAATATATAATACAAGAGGATCGGCACGCGTTGCCGCGTCGAGCGTTCAGAGATCTACTTCTTTGAACAATTTTTTATTCGAATTAAATTGTTTCATACATAGAAAATTTCGAAAGTACTATGATTTTAAATATGTTGCATCTTTAAAAGGCTATACTATTAACATTGAGCATATGCCCTAAAGTTAGCAATAAATAGTAAATATTAGTTTGTACATGGACAGATGCAATAGCTTCCTTTTTATTTCCTCCTCTAAAGTGTGTAGCACTTAAACAAAAACTAAAAGTTTACTTTTTCTTCATATAGACATGAAAGGCCTGAAGAGAGGTTATAATTCTAGATAATTAAGGGGGATAAGATTTATTATACTCCCTCCCTAAATATAAGTCTCCTTCTAGAAGCTTTCTTTGTCCCAATTTATAAGTCCCTTTTATCAAATCCAATGCATATTTATTAGTTATTTCCAAAACTATCCTTGCAAGTGGTAGTGGTAGTTATTAGTTAAGAGAGTGAGTATGAAGAGAGAAAGAGTGAGTGGGGAGAAGGAGAATAGGGGCAAAAATAGAAGAACAAAATAAAAATACATAAAATTTTGAATTATAACTAACTTTCTTAATCTTGATGATATAGTTAAAAGAGACTTATAGGATAGAAGGAGTAACATTTATGTGAAATGAAAGGATAATTACAAAAAATGGCTCAAGGGCAAGAACTGACTAGAAATTAACCTAGGGTCTTCTTATTAATTTGGCAAGTGAGAAAAGACAGAAAAGGACAAAAAAAAGTTCAAATGGAGTCTCCTCATCGATTCTCAAAAGGGGCCTTTGGTAAATTTCCTGGGTCTTTCAAATAACATTTAGTATATATACGAGTAGAAAATTTTATTTTTCCTAATTTTGTTCTTAATGCGATTGTTATAGGAATAGTTTAAAAACAATTCTTGATTTATTTATAATAAAGGTTTTAGGTGAAGCTTATTGTTTTACCACTGATAAAAATCGCAGGTGAAAGTCATGATCAATATAAATAATAAAGCTTGAGAATATTAAAAATGGTTTTTCCGGTGATATTCCAAAGAGAAGGAAAAGAAATCCTAATGTGTAGTTTTTTTTCTTTTCCGATTAAGCAGGGTTAACAGTTGATATAAATATTGCAAAAAAAAAAAAACCAATTGATTAAAATTCCTAGATTGCCCCTTTTTTAAATTTTCCCAAAAATAAATCTTCTTCAATTTTGACCAAAATTGACATTATAGACGAAATCCTGTCACTTGTAACGGTCTCACGCGGCTTTTTCCGCGTTAAACAAAGTCCATCCAACATGTTCAATAAAAAATTGATAATAATTAAGCGAAAATATAAAAATTTAGTTGAATGTGAAATACAAAATAAAAAATTAAAGACTATAAATGTAATTTAAGCGGTTTATATGACTCTTTCTTTTGAAAGAAAAATTACTTTTCCTTACATATTTCTATTTTAAAAAAACTACTCAAATAAAATACCACCCTTCTGGCCAAAAAATAAAATACCACCCACTATCTTTTAATTTAAAAAAGAAAAGAAAAATTACTTATATAAATAAAAAAAACTAATAACATCTTGCCTTTTTTTTTATTAAATAATCAATTTCATTAATAACATCTTACTTTAACACTTACAAATGTGTGAAATTATCTATATCTGTACTATATTAAAAATACGAGTCTTAATAAAACTTTTGAATCGATCATTATATCCTTATTTTTTGAATATATTTCTTAAATGCCATTGTTTAAACTTTTATATTTTTTTCAATTAAAAACTTTAATTTAATTTAATTAAATCTAATATCTTTATATTTATTTTATCTTACCATTTTACTATTTTACTCAACTAAAAACTCTATTTTTATTTAATTAAATCTAATATCCTTATAACTATTTTATTTTACCATTTTACTATTTTAATTAAAAAACAATTTGATATATTAGAATTTTTTAAATATATTTCTTAAATGACATTGTTTAAACTTTTATAGTTTTTTTAGAAACAAACTTTTACAGTTTATTTTACCGAAAACTCTATTTATTATTTTCATTAAATTCAATATTTTTATAAATATTATATTTTACCATTTAATTTTAAAAAATTGGAGACTTTTTCGTAGTTCTAGATCCATTACAATTATAATATAAACTAATAAAAGTATTATTATCAAGTTTAAAAGTTAAAATAAATTGTCTAATCATTAATTATTCATCATTTTTTAAAACTAATTAAGTTAAAATTTTATTTAAAATTTAGTTATAGTGATTGGCCTGTTTTCATTTTTGGAGTGTGTAATGGTATAGCAAGAATATAAAGTTCTTAAAAATAAAAAGAGAAGTAACATACTATTATTTCCTTTAACTTATAAAGTTCGAGATGTGAATCGAGCGGGTTGGGCTGGTTTCGGGTTATCGTCCTCTAGCTCTAGGTCAAACGAGTAAGGTAATTTTCTCGAGTCATTTGGGTTTCGGCTTATCTGGGTTCGGGTCAAGCGGATTCGTGTTTTGGCCTCGGGTCACTCAGGTTCTTGGTCATCTAGGTTTTGGGTTTTTTCAGGACTAGGATTCGGGTCAATTGGCTCAGTCTTTATTTTTTAATGTTTAATTTTTAAATTTATTTAATATATTTATTTAATCCGCAAGCACTACCTGCGAAGTTTAGCAAACTACATATACGGTGTTAAAAAGTTGACATGTGTCCATTTAGATATTAATTTTGAATATTAAATACATAATTAAATTATTAAGTGGGGTATGTGTTCAAATATATATACAAGTCCTTTTTGTTTTCATTATTTAATTCATTACAATTTATAATTAATCTACACTAGTTCCACAGTATAAGACTATAAGTGAAGAAAGGTTTTGATATCTTTTGATTATGTGCTTGGACTTTACATTTATACTGATGTATTTTGAGGAATTCTAGTACAGGTGAACAACTATACAATTATACAATTTGAATTTTGAATAGCTATAAAATCTGAACTAAACAAATCAAAACAGATTGTGAATCTTTGACTATGTCAAGAGATAAGTCTGTTATCTCTCATATGCCCCCTCAAGATGGAGTCACCATCGAGGACGCCAATCTTGGACATTAACAAAGTGAAGCGAGATCGAGGTAAGGGCTTAGTCAGAGCATCAACAAGTTGATCTTGGGTAGGAAGATGATGAACTAGAAGCTGGCCAGTGGTGACCTTATCCCGAACAAAATGGAAATCAATGGAGACATGCTTCATCCGTGAGTGAAGAGCAGGATTAGCTGAGACATAGGTTGCTCCAACATTATCACAGAAGACAATTGGAGCTTGAAGAATCGAAACATGCAGTTCAGTGAGAAGATTTTGAATCCATGTAAGCTCGGCAGCAGCAGAAGCAATGGCTCGGTACTCTGCTTCTGTAGATGATCGAGCTACAGTCTTCTGCTTTGAACACTTCCATGAAATTAAGTTCCCAGCAAAGTAAATGAGATAGGCCGAGGTAGATTTTCTATCCCCTTTGTCCCCCACCCAGTCCGCATCGGTGTAAGCAGCAAGGGAATGTGATTGAGAGTGAGATTGTTGAAGCTGCAGACCATAATTGAGTGTACCTTTGATGTAGCGCAGAACCCGTTTCAATGCTTGGAAGTGAATCTCAGTAGGCCTATGCATGAATTGCGCCAATTTATTCACTGAGAAAGAAATATCAGGCCTAGTTAAAGCGAGGTATTGAAGGCCCCCAACTAAGCTTCGATATAGTTTGCCATCTTCCAATGGTTCACCGTCAGTGAGAGTGAGAGAAGTAGAGGAACTCATAGGAGTTGTGACAGGCTTGGAATCAAGCATTGCAGCCTTAGTGAGAAGATCAACCATATATTTCCTCTGAGATAAAAACATACCATTGGTAGTGTGAACAGTTTCAACACCAAGAAAGTAGTGAAGAGGAGCCGGTTCCTTTAATGAGAAGGCTGAGGAAAGTTGATCAATAAATGCAGAGATGGATTCACTGTTGTTTCCAGTGAGAACAATATCGTCAACATAAACAAGGAGTAAATGATGACATGCTGAGCTTTGAAGATGAAGAGTGATGAATCAGATCGTGACTGAGAGAAACCATATCGAATTAAAAAGGACCTGAGAGTATTGTACCAAGCCCGGGGAGCTTGTTTTAAACCGTAGAGAGCCTTGTCAAGCTTGCAAACATAGGATGGATAAGTTTGATCGATAAAACCAGGGGGTTGTTTCATATAAACATCTTCCTGTAACTGTCCATGGAGAAAAGCATTATTCACATCTAATTGAAGCAGAGACCAACTGTTTTGCAGTGCAATAGTAAGAACAAGCCGAATAGTGGTTGGCTTGACAACAGGGCTAAAAGTCTCTGTAAAATCCACTCCAGGCCGCTGATTGAAGCCTTTGGCAACAAGCCGAGCTTTGTACCGAGACACACTACCATCCGGATTTCTCTTGACACGAAACACCCACTTGCAGCCAACGAGATTCTGATTCGCAGATGGAGGGATTAAATGCCAAGTACCATTTTTAATTAAGGCATTGAACTCATTAGACATGGCTGACCTCCATTCTCTATCTTTTAGGGCTTGTGTAACACAAGATGGTTCAAGAATAGGCTCAACAGGGTGCTTGGTTGCCATGTTGATTTTCTTAGGCTTGTATATTTGGTTTTGAGAACGAGTTCTCATTGGATGAATCCGGCTGGGCTGTTCAGTGATGGGTTGAGATGCATTTGTGGTTGGCAAAGACCGAGAAATAAGATTAGATAATTCATGAGTAGTGGGTGAGGAAGGGAGAGAAGATTGCAATACCTTATGGGAAGGTGCAAGGCTGCAAGATGCTGCAGGCAAAGGGCTTGACGATGATGGAGTCGATGAAGAAATAGATGAGGGCTGCTAAACAACAAGATTAGGATAACACAAAAAGGAATTGAAAGAGGATGTAGAATCCAGATTAGATGTTAGTGTTTTATCCTTATAGGGAAAGGATTGCTCATCAAAAACTACATGCCGAGAGGTAAAGACCTTATTGGACTCAATATCTAAGCATAGATAAGCAGCCCGATTGCTTGAATATCCAACAAAAAGGCAAGGCTTGGACCGAGGTTCTAATTTACCATTGGCATAAGGGCGTAGCCAAGGGAAGCATAAACAACCAAAAACTCTTAACTTGGTATAGTTTGGATCCTTATCAAAGAGCACTTGGAATGGAGACTTATGATTTAAAATTGAGGTTGGCATTCGATTGATGAGATGGGCTGCTGTGGTAAAAGCATATGACCAAAATTTGGTGGGTAGAGAAGCTTGGTAAAGTAAAGACAGACCAGTTTCTACAACATGTCTATGGCGGCGCTCAGCAATGCCATTATGTTCCGGTGTATGAGGAGGGGTTTGCAAGTGAGAAATTCCATGAGATTGAAGAAAGGATTTGAGTTTTTCATATTCCCCTCCCCCATCGGAATAGAGAGTGATAATAGAAGCATTAAAGTGCTTCTCAACAACAGCTTTGAATTTGGAAAACAATTCATAAAGATCAGATTTGCGTTTCATAGGGAAAAGCCAAACATATTTTGTATAGTGATCAACAAAGATAGTATAGTAGGAAAAACCATCAACCGAAAGTTCAGCAGGACCCCAAACATCTGAATAAATCAATTCAAGTGGTTTATTACTTTGTAAACTAGAAACATCAAAAGGTTGCTTGTGACTCTTTGCACATTGGCATGAAGTACAAGAGGTAAAATTAACTGAAGTAGAAGAAAGAGAAAAATCAGAAATGATTTTATTAACTATGGCTTTGGACGGATGTCCCAAGCGCTTATGCCAATCAAAGAAGGAGACACGAGTGGCTGTAAAACAACGAGGTTGCAAGGCTGAAGGAGACATGACAGAGGCAGGAAATTCATAGACACCATCAACGCTGAGACCCTTGACTAAAACATCAAGCGTCTGCAGATCCTTCACATGAAAACAATCGGCAAAGAATTCAACAGAAACGTTATTGCTCTTGCAAAATTTTGAAACAGAGATAAGATTAGTTTTCATAGAGGGAACACAAAGTATGTCATTTAAGGAAAAGGAAAGGGTAGAAGTGGATAGTTTAGCGGAACCAGAATGAGTAATAGGCAAACCTGTGCCATTGCCAACGACAATTTCATCAGTGTCGTCATAATCATCATGGATTGATAAATTTTGAAGATCAGAGGTCACATGGTGAGACGAACCCGAATCCATGCACCGGCCCTTGTCATTTGAGGGTGAATGAGCAAAGTTTGCCTGGGGTTGAGCCTGAGATGCAAAGAATTTCTTGCTTCGATAACACTACTTAGCCGAGTGGCCAGGCTTATCACAGATTTGGCAGACCAGGCGATTGCCTGTATTGGAACCATCATCATTGGAGGCCTTGTGAGAATTATCATTTGAATGTCGATTTGTGCCATTTTGACGGCTACAGAAGCTTTTATTGGAGGACATTTGCCTAGTGAAATTGGCAGTAGGAACAGAAATGGCAGCATGATTTTGAGCAGATTCCTGTTTCAAGAAGAGCTCATAAGAAGTGAGCTTGTGATGAAGCTCGTCAAAGCCAATGGAGGTGTCTCTTGCTCGAATGTTGGCAGAGATTTCTCGGAAGTCACTACCGAGACCATTGAGGATATAGAGCACCAAATCATCTTCTTCAACGTTAGCACCTGCAAGCTTAATCTCAGCGGCAATATGCCTCATAAATTGGAGATATTCAGAGACAAATTTAGTGCCACGCTTGGTGCTGGTGAGGGTGTTCTTCAAATCCATCACCCGAGAGCGGGACTTATTAGCAAACATCTTGGAAAGAGCCTGCCAAGCCTCACGCGAAGTGTTAGAAGAAGAGACAAGAGGCAAAACTGCCTCTGATGAAGAACTTAAAATTGCAAGCAAAATTAGCTTATCCTGTCGAACCCAAAAAGTATATGCTGGGTTAGGAACAGTCTTACCATCCTCCTGGATTTCGGTTGGAGGAGTCAGAGTGCCATCAATGTAGCTGGTTAAATCAAAACCAATAAGCATGGCGTCGAAGTGGGCTTGCCATGAGGAAAAATTGGAAGCAGTGAGTTTCAATGGCAGTTGAGTGGTGGTGGTGATCGCAATAGGAGATGAAGAATTGGAAGAAGCTGCCATGGGAATTAAACCAGGATCGGATGCCGATTTAAGGCTTTGAAAAATCTGATACCATATAAGACTATAAGTGAAGAAAGGTTTTGATATCTTTTGATTATGTGCTTGGACTTTACATTTATACTGATGTATTTTGAGGAGTTCTAGTACAGGTGAACAACTATACAATTATACAATTTGAATTTTGAATAGCTATAAAATCTGAACTAAACAAATCAAAACAGATTGTGAATCTTTAACTATGTCAAGAGATAAGTCTATTATCTCTCATACACAGCCCGCGCTTCGCGTGCGGATGTTCTAATTGATAAATTTTGTTAAGAAAAATATTTTAAGAAATCGAATCTAGATGTTATTCTAAGAAAATTTGCTTAAGAAAGTAATTATATTTTATTTTTTGAAAAGAAATTATATACGTCCACCATCATTCCTTTCGTTTTCACATTTTTTCCATTTGGTCTTGCGAGTTTTGTTCTGAAAACTATTGTCTATTTATAGTCATTTTGGTGCTTGTATTTTTCTTTAAATCCAATAGTTCATTGCACTTTGTATTGTTTGGTATGTGTGCTTATTTAATAGGTTCAATTGAATAAACAACATAATTAATAATCATAGGTGCTTGTATTTTTCTTTAAATCCAATAGTTCATTGCATTTTGTATTGTTTGGTATGTGTGCTTATTTAATAGGTTCAATTGAATAAACCACACAATTAATAATAATATATATAATATAATTATTTTATAATAATAATAAAACTCACTATTTAATGAATACAAAGATGATAAACAAAGTTTGAGGAGATTAACAATTAACACATGTAAAAGAGGCAAAACGCCATATGGCGTGCAATGAGGGCATTGCTCATAAAATTTATGTTCTTTCATTACATTAATAATATAAAAATTCAGAAAAAAGAAAATAAAATTACAACTCTTACCGGTGAGATTATTAGTTTACCTAATAGAAAAAATTATCAAGATATTACTAATTAAATATTATTATTATTTATTCAATTTCTAAAAAAATAAATTACTAATTATAAATTTATCATAAATTATTCATATAACAAATTTATTCATATAATTACTGTTCATATAATGAAATTTAGTAAATTTAATCATAATAGGTAAAATTATAACAATAATATAACTTTCATTGAATAAATGATAATTTTTTTTGGCACCAGAATAAATGATAATTTAGAATGGTTAAAATTATAACAATGTGGATTTTATTGAATAAAATATACTTTTAGTTTATAATATTCTCGGGTCATTTGGGTTAACTTTTCGGGTCATTCGAGTTATGTGTTTGATGAGTCTGGGTCGAACGGGTTCTTGTCGTTTACTTTTTTCTAATCAAATCGGGTTCGGCCGGATTGGGCGGATTATCGGGTTCGTGTCAGGTTTTGACAGCCCTACTCATAATTAATTTCAATTATTAATTTAATTTTCATTTAATTTAAACACGATGGATCACGTGCAACACACGTGGAAGTAAAGACTAGTATATAGAAAATTATACAATACACTGTTAGTAGAGTTTAGCAGACTATACATGTGGGCTTTAAGGGTTGACATGAGTTATTTAGGGGTCGTTTGACATCGTTTTCGTTTTCTGTTTTTGTTTTTGTTTTGTTTTCGTTTTGTTTTTGTTGCGCTGTCAATTTTTGAAAAACAAAAACATGTTTGGATATACAATTTAGTTGTATGTTTTTAAATAAAAAAGTAAAAGAAAAAATGGTTAAAAAGCATGTGAGTTACTGTTCATCATTGTGCTTATATGTTTTGAAAGTGTTTTGGAAAAACATGAAAACACAAAATTCTTGCTTCCACTTTTTCCCAAAACATTGCTTCTGTTTCCAAAATTTTTGAAAACAGAAACAACCTGCCAAACATGTTTTCACTATTTTGTTTCCAAAAACAGGAAATTGGTAACAGAAAACAGGAAACAAAAACGATGCCAAACAAGCTCTTAGGGAATAGTTTTGAATTTTAAAAACTAAATTAATTAAAAACAATTGGTACGTGTCATCTTTTGATCCCGCTTGTGGAGTCCAAAATTTACACTGACAATGTATATACACACACACACACACACACATATATATATATATATATTGGGAAAATCATCATATCCACCGTCAGTGCAGCTTAGCAGACTGCACGTGCGGGGTTAAATGATTCACAAGTATGCCTTACAGTGCGTTTGGATAAATTTCTTGGGGGATCAGTAAATGATGCGCCCAAGGCTGATCATGATCATGGAGAGCATGGAGAGGATGTGCATGGGCTGCATGGAGGCATGAAGATGCAAGGACACAATGGAGATATCGATGGGATTGTTTCAAGACCTAAGAAGATGCCATTTGATCCTTTGAGCTTGCCTAAAGGTCCTATGACAAGATCAAGAGCCAAGAAGTTCAAGGAGACACTCATGGACTTTGTTTGAACTCATCTTGAAGATATGAAGTCCCTTGAAGATCAATTGAAGACATTTGGAGATGATTTGAGCAAGAAGACTTCCATCGATATCAAGTTCATTACTTTGCTTGCTATCGAAACCTAATTGGACTTCCATAGTTCAATTCGACTATATGAGGTCTTTATCTTATCTTAGTCTAGCTTATTATTTAGTTTGGGTAATATAAGGTTTGGGCCTTGTTTAATTAAAGTTCAATCATTATTTGAGTCTGTTTTTATTATTCATTTTCCTAGTTGGGCTTGGACTTGTTTTCCTTGTCTTTATTTAAGCCCAAGCCGCCCCATAGACCTTTTATTTTCTTTTTGGTCGAACCCTACTACTATATAAGGGCTTGATCATCTCTTGTAAACATAAGTTAAGTTCATAATCAAATTGAGTGTTTATTCACCTTTGTGAGTTTAGCTTCATTGTTCTAGTTTGGACATACTTAGGATTTCTTCAATCTTTTAGAGTCCTAGCAAACAATTAGGCAGTGATTGCTTGATTGTGATTCTTGTGATCTTAGGTTGTCAATTGCAGGTCTAATTGATCATCTAAGGCCGACGAAAGAAGATTGGATCCATTGTTGAAGGTTATCGATTTCTATCAAGTTCTAGAAGTTTGGAGATTCAATTTGATCATTGGAAGACTTTGATGGTAGATTTGATCACATAACAACTAGATTGTTATCAATTGGTAATCAGAGCATAGGTTTTCATCTTCAATCGGTTAGATCTATCCATCTATTTATAAATTCATCAAGTTCTTCCTCCTTATCGCAAACACCACAAGGGAAGATTTCTAACTTTTCTGAATTTGCGATTTTTGTTTAAGATTCATTATTGCTTCGATTGGCTTGACATTTGAGATTTAGAGTTCTTATACTACTAGGTTTTATCGAAAAAAAATCGCACGGAGGATTTCGGATTTTTGTTCTGCATTCATTAGTGGTGCGAATTGCTTGAAATTTTAGATTTAGGGTTTTTACACTATTATTTTCCATAGAAAAATAGTGAAAATTCAAAAAAAAAATGAAAAAAGTTTGCGGATTTGAGGTTATTTGGTGATTAGGGTTCTTGTAATTGCAATTGATCCTAATTGATGCAATTGAAAGCTTTGTGTTAGATCTTGGAGGTTGCTGCTGCAAATTAAGGGTGAATTCAACACAATCAAGAGTTGAATTGAAGAGAATTTCAGTTTGGAGCTCATCGAATTAATCTCTTTTTAGATTAAGTTATTTAATGTCTTACTTAATTACCTTGAATTAAGTTCTTTATTGACTCTACTTAATTACCAGAATTAAGTTACTTATTGACTCTACTTAATTACCCAGAATTAAGTTCCTTGATTGACTTTACTTATTTACTCTGAATTAAGTCCTTGACTGGTTTACTTAATTACCCTGAATTAAGTCTTTGACTACTTTTACTTAATTACCCTGAATTAAGTCTTTGACTGATTTTACTTAATTACTCTGAATTAAGTCTTTGACTGATTTACATAATTACCCTGAATCAAGTCTTTGACTGTTGTTTACTTAATTACCCTAGATTAAATCTTTGACTGATTTTACTTAATTATTTTTCACTTAATTACCATGAATTAAGTCTTTGCCGATTTTACTTAATTACCCTAAATTAAGTCTTTGACTGTTGTTTACTTAATTACCCTGAATTAAGTCTTTGACTGATTTTACTTAATTACCCTGGATTAAGTCTTTTCTAATTTCACTTAATTACCCTGAATTAAGTATTTACTGATTTGACTTAATTACCCTGAATTAAGTATTTGACTGATTTTACTTAATTAACCTGAATTAAGTCTTTGTTGATTTCACTTAAATACCCTGAATTAAGTCTGTACTGATTTTACTTAATTACCCTAAATTAAATACTTGACTGATATTACTTAATTACCCTGAATTAAGTCTTTGCTGATTTCACTTAATTACCCTGAATTAAGTCTTTACCGATTTTACTTAATTACCCTAAATTAAGTCTTTGACTGTTATTTACTTAATTACCCTGAATTAAGTCTTTGACCAATTTGTGGATGCATATGATGCATGTATTCCAGTTTAAAAGGTTTTTACCGTGTGATTATACGAGAAACACTATTTGGGCACCTTCCACTTGATTGGTAAGACCCCCATTTAGATGTTTCAAGTCTAGGAAACTCGAATTGAAACAGACAAACGCTGTCTACATTCCAACCGATTATTCCATTCTTGGAGTCAATTTATTTAGCTCATATTAACATGGCATTACCAATATTTAAAGAAATTTAAATGTATGAACATGAATGTAAAATGCTTTATCTCACATATTTTTTATTTTCCCCCATAATTAGTAAAATAAATTACTAAATTATTGACAAGTTTTTAATTGAGGACTTAATTGACCTATTTTACCCGTGTCGGGGACTTAGCTGTCAACTCTAACAAATATAAGGACCTAATTAAATTAAATACAACCCAAATGCATCGAATTGAGGATTAAATTGAAACAAGGTAAGAAGTCATACCTGATTTTGATGATTCTTCCAGGAACTTAGACTTAAAACGACACCGTTTGGATGTTGGCTTGTACGGACTATAAAAGGCCAACTATCTTCTTCTTCCTCAAACTTGTCTTCCGCCTAAAAAACTTGACTGCCACGAGCTCCGCCACCGGGAATCTTTTCCCCAGTGCCAGAGTGCCAATCCACCGTAGACAGCTTCAAGCTTCACCCTCCAGCCTCGGTTTGTCATCCTAAGCCCAGATCTGACCTTCTTTTCACCGAAAACCCATCAAATCTTTCCAACTCTTCAAGGCCCGAAAGCAAAGGAAAGTTTTCCGATTTGGGAAACTACACGTCGAATCACACTCAGGCTTGTACACTCTCTTTCCCTTACCCTTTCTTAACTCTCTGTGGTCTTTAGTCTGATCAAATTTTCATGAAACCCGAAAACCCCAATTTTTTTTCCATGAACCCTAATTTTTGAAACATATTTTCTACCCCAATTTCTCTCTCTAAAGAAGTCCCCCCCCCCCCCAACCTTTTTCTGAAGATGTTGATCCTATTTATAGGCTCATCGAATCCAAGATGGGAGGTATGATTTTCTATATCCAACGGCTCTGATTGTTTTCCTTCCTCAGATTTTTATCTCCTTCCCCTCAGGTTGTTTCTGATCCTTTTGTGGTGTAGGTGAATGTGAAAGGATAAGAATGGAGCAGGGTGAGTCACTCCTCTGTTTCAGGGATACCACTTGGTTTTAGGTAAAGTAGTTTTGCAACGAGTAGTGTCAACAAGTACACTCCTCTGGTTTGTCTTTTGCCAGAATAGTGTCAACAAGTACAGTGAGCTGGCAACGCTTCCTTATCTCCTTTGCAATGCGTTTTATTCCGCTTCATTTTTTTATTTCTTTTTTGCACTTGTTTCATTCTTTGTCTTGACATGACCTTCTGGGTGATTTTTATTCTAAGCTCTTTAGGTTGCTGACTTTGTATCTGATTGGACTGTCATTGATTCATATCCTTGCCAATTGCATCTTGTCATGCAATTTTGTCAATCTGTTTTATTCACAACTTTGCTCGCTGTGTGGCGAACGAGGATGGCTCCTATTTGAACCACCCTTGACTTTATTTTTGATCATTTCATTTCATGCATTTCTTTTGCCTTTTCCATTTGAACTTGTATGTTACACTTGATGTTGATTTTTGAACTTGATTGTTGCAATGAGTGATAGTTTACAAGTGTGGCTTGAATATGAAAACATTTGCACCTTGAAACTGTTTGCTGTTTGGAATGCACTTTTTGCAGCCGTCTTCAGAAAATCATATCTTTTTCAATTTAACTCCGTTTGCTATGTTCTTATAGGCTGGAGAAATCTTTGAGAGTGCTCTTAAACCTTCATGAAGACCATCTCGGTGATCGGGGGCGTTTTGGGGACCAAATTCGAGATCGTAATGAGCTGCGATTGCTGTCCAGGATTTCTGCAGTTTCGGAGGGCTAGATTGCAAGGCCATATATCCTTCATTCCAGCTCTGAATCGTGTCGTTCTTATGTCCAAATCGAATCCCCGAGAGTCTTCTACAACTTCCGTTCACAAAGTTTTTTTGTTCGAGCTCCCTAAGGTAATCGAATTTGCACTTTCCTTGGACTGCGTTGTTGAGAGTTCACTTGTGTGCTTGCTTTGTTGTTTGACTCATGCTTTTTGGCTTTGATTTCAGGAAAGCTTACATAAGTTGCCTTGGTGATGCAACAACAACAATGAAAATGAAGAGAATTGTCTTGAGTCAATTTGTAAATTTGAATATTTCTTTCTCTTCCTTTTCCTTTTTCAATGTAACAAATAATGAAGTACTCAATCCTTACTCATTACCCTTTTCTCGTTTTTGCAAATGTCAAAGTGTGATGATATGCATGAAATTAAGGAAAAATGTGATGCAATTGCCTTAATACCTAGCTAAAGGGATTAGTCCAACGTGCAAAAATGAAAGTGCCTTACCAAAATGCAATTTTCCATTTTTTGTACTTTTCTTTTAATCAAATGCCATTGCCAAAATTACCTACTGGAAATGCAATCCTATTTATGCAATGTCCAATTAGTTAACTAAATTAGATTTGAGCTACATGAATGAAATGCAAAATACTAAATTTCTAATGGAAATATGAAATATGCAAATAAATGCCAAAATGCACATTATGATATTTTTGGGTTTTTCAAATGCAATCTAGATGCCTAAAGATGAATTAGCTAATCTAAGCCTAAATATGAATTAGCTAACCTAAACTAAAAGTGGACCTAAAAATGACCAAAATGCCCCTGAATGACCCTAATGCAATTTTTTTTTTTAGCAAAAGTTGAATTCATTTCATTCAAAAATCTGGGTTACAAACGTGTAGAGGTAATCCACACCAGGCAATATAAGTCCCAACATCACACACTAATTGTGCTAAGTTGTGAGCAAACATATTTCCACCTCTATGTACATGAGCAAAAGAACAATAATTGAAAAAAGAACTTAACCACCTAATTTGTTGAACTAAATTACCACCCTCCCAAAGAATAGGAGCCATACTACAAATTCTTTAATTAACACTAATGAATCACTCTCCAATTCACAAGAGAGTAAGGAAAATGATTGGGCTAACAACAGACCAAATCGCACGGCATATGCTTCTGCAAACAAAGGACTCGGCACATTATTGATTCTTGCAGTAGCAGACACCACCACTACACCTTGTCTATCTTTTATCACTACTCCTAAACCTGCTTCACCCTTCTCCATATTGAATGAAGCATCCGTGTTTATTTTGAAATCAGCTATAACAGGAGGAAAGCATCGCGGAGCAGCAGTGAGGTGTCGATCTTCCTGATCCCTACGCCTTAATACTTCCAACTCTCGCACCCCACTTGACGCTGCGTGTCAAAGTGAAGTAGGAGTCCTGCAAACATACTCATGCAAAGTTCGATTTCTGTTATGCCAAATTAGCCATAACAATGTTGCCACCAACTTAAGAGAACCCAATTGTGTTGCCTTTTCTATCAAACAATCCCAAAACGCATCTCTTTCCATCCATGACTGCAAATACTCCAACACCCATGGGCAGGAAGCTTCCCAGACCTTATGACTAAATGGACATGTGAAGAAAACATGCAGTAAAGAAGTTTCGACATCAATACAGATCGGGCATTCATTATTCACCGGGATTCCTCGCCTTTGCAGATTCATTTTTGTAGGTAAAACATTATGCCACAAATGCCACAAGAAAAACTTGTTTTTTGGTTGTATCAAAGCACCCCAAACCCGACGCCAATAGTTATTCCTATTGTCAATCAAATGAGATCCTTTTCCCAATACAACTCTTGCAATATGATAGCCCGATTTAACTTTATAGTAACCATTACTCGTCCCATTCCAAATGAGAACATCACGATTGGACAAAATAGTTAATGGAATACAAAGGATTCCACCTACATCCTCATATTCAAAAAGTTCCTGAAGCAGATCTATATCCCAATGCCCATTATCCATCAGAGAGCTTACCTTAGTCGGTTGACAAATTGTACCTGGTCTAGGTTGTGGCCGAAAGGAGGGAGCTTTATTAATCCAATTATCGGCCCATATGTCAATCGAGGTACCACCACCAACCCTCCACCTCGATCCCAATTTGATGACATCCCTTCCAGCCAATAAGCTCCGCTACAAAAACGATGGATTACTCCTAAGAGTGGCTGTCATAAACAAACCATTGTTAAAGTACTTGGCCTTCAAAACCCGAGCACAAAGAGACACATCCTCATGAATAATTCTCCAACATTGTTTAGCCAACAAGGCTAAGTTGAAAGCCTCAAAGTCTCGAAACCCCAAACCCCCATCAAGTTTTGACACACACAAAGCATCCCAAGTTTTCCAATGAATTTTCCTTCGAGTGTGATGGGTGTCGTTTACCACCAAAAATAAATTACTAAACCTTCCTATAGATAGGGTAAGTTCAAATCGATCCCATAGAGAGTTGTGTTGACTACTTTACTCTAATTAATCCTAAAAGTAACAATTTTTGGGGTTTTGTGAATTATGTGAACAATATAATAAATAAACAAGAAAATAATAAAATTAAGCAACAAGATAAATAAATACTCCAATCCCAAGCATCGACTATTCAGGTTGATCTGATCATTGAAACAAAAGATATTAACATATTCATCAAGATAGAAGGCGTAGATTGACAACAAACGCTAATCAATCCCATGAATTCACCACAACTCTAATTAAAGCGAACGCTATTAACTAGCCTAATTGAGGTCCTAACCCTATGGCAAACGCACAAAAAATTCAAGGTTCAACAGCATTTAGCATAGTGAATTATAGCCTACACAAATAACACTCCCCAAACGGGCGAGCATTCAACTCGCATTCATAATTTCCTAGTGAGTTCCATCTATCTTTCGATAACCCCTCCCACTCACTAGTTGCTACCATGTGAAACCTAACCAAACGGTATAGAATTCCAACTAGCAATAGATTTATAATCCTAATTAATAAGTTGATCACCCAAATTAACAAGAAATCATAAAAACATAAAGATAAATCTGAAATCATAAAATACCAAGATAAATAATCAGGTTAAGAACATAAATCTCACAAATCAACCTAAAAGTCTAAGCATGGAATTGGAGAGAAAAACTTATCTCATAATTGATGAAAACCAGGAACAAGAAAAGTAGAAGAGAGAAGAATTGAAGAGAAAGAGTGTGTATAATTGTGTACAAAGGTTCCCTTTATATAGGGGCTAAAACCTAATCCTAAAATAACTAGGAAATAAATAAATAATTAATAAGTTTGAAATCCTAAAAAGACTAGGAAAATAGCTAACTTTAGACTTGACATAGCCCATAAGTCGTGGGATTTATTTTAAGATCAAATCTGGAGAAAAGCCCATTGAAAATAGGAAAATCTGCCAAAAATCACAATCTGTCAGGAACCTCCCCGTTCACGACAAGGGACCTCCCCATGCCCGGGTAACCTCAGGAAATTTATTTGCTTCCAGGAACTTGACAGGTTCGGCTGGGTACCTCCCCACTCACGGGGAGCATCAGAAACTTCATCCTTTGCTTCTTTGCTTGTTTTACAATTCCATCGCGTCTAGGATGTTGTCCACTCCATTTCCAAATCCTAAGTTCCGAAAAGTTTTTCCAAATTCTTCACGAAATCACCTTGCATTGTCCTATTTCAACATTAGCATCTTCAAAAGTACCTATAAGAGAAAAACAAAGCAATTAGGTAGAAATGAAACAAGATAGGCATTAAAATTATACAAATTAAGCATAGAAAACTAAGTAAAATAAATGTCTATCAAATTCCCCCACACTTAAGTCTTGCTAGTCCCTTAGCAAGCTAACTAAATGAAACACAAAAACTAAAACTAAAGCAAATATTGATTCCACTTTCGTAGGTGTACGGCGGCACTTAGCACGTGACGCAAGCCTTTAAACCTTTAATCGAAGACATTAAAGGAGGTGTTATAGTCTCCTGAGGGTTTACTTAACTAGAACGACACCCACAAACATTTAGGATATAGACATTAGAGAGATCTTTCTAGTGTTTGGAAAGAGATTTACACTCACAAAGGTAGCAAAAACAATATGTTCAAAACCATTCAAGTAAGTCTCAATTTCATCCAAACAATTCAAAACAATTTTCCAATCAATGTCTAAGCATCTTCAAATCTCAATCTAGAAGCAACAAGTAAATAAGCATTCCATCATCATAGACCAATGAAAATTTAAGTGCATACTCAACCAAAATTTTTATTTTCATCCTATCAATGAGACAAAATTATAACCACCAAAGATATGAAATAAGCTCATGGGTGAAAACAAGTTTTAATTTTTTTTTTTGGGGGCTACTAGCCCATAACATTCTCCACTAGTGCCTTTTAAATTTGATTTACATAATTTCTTGGCACTTTTGAACTTGTTTGCACGCTTCTGTTTTTGGTGCTTATTTTTTTCTAGAGAGACAATACTTCCTCACTTCTATATCATGCTTCTTATCCTCTTTCTCTTACCTTATTACTCCATTTTTCAGAGTGACAACTATGGTAAGATCAGAAGTATCTCTTTTCCTCTATACAACTCAATATACATCCCCCCACACTACTCTTGTGAATCACTTTAAAGCTTAAAGGGGTCTTTGTTTGCTAGATAGAATAGAATACAAGTTCAGGGAATAAAATCACTCGAAATTCCATTTTTCATACTAAAAATCACTTATCACTTGCTAAATTTTGAAAGAGAAAAAGTCTTTACTTAGAATCCTTTGGAAAAAAATTTCTCATTATTTGTCCATCTCATCAACAAACTCAAATAACTATTGAAAACATTATAAAAGCTTTTCATTCATACAAATACTAATCCAAAACAGTTCGAAAAATGCTCTCCATGTCTTGACTCAAGTATCTAAAATTAATAGATTACCCCCCCCCCCCCCCACTTAAGTTACACATTGTCCTCAATGTGTGCTTAAAATGAATGCTCAAATCACAACAATGAATGAAAAGCACAAATTGAAACAATGCATAGATATGGGTAGTGAAACATTCATGCAACATAATCAAAATATATGCAAAACAAGAAGTAAGCATTTTAATTGAACATGAGTTGACTAAAACAACATCCTTAATCTACTAAAGTTCATTTATTCATTCAAATCATGCTTTGCACAAATTAATAAAAAGATCAAACTTGCATAAAAGAAAGTAATCTCTAGATCCTTTACACTACTTGATATGCAAAATAAAAAAGAAAATCAAAAACTAAGAAAATAGAACTATATGCAATCCTGATTCAAACAAAGCAAGTCATGTCAATAGCAATTTTAATGAAACAAGAAAGAGTTATAGAAAGGCTTATTGATTTGGCGAGTTCATCCAAACAATGTGCAATTCTCCTCAATCCGTTGCATCTTTGACAAGCATGTCTTGGTTTGGGTTCTATAAATCACGATGAACGATGTTTCCTCGGAAATTTTGTATGAGATCGGGGGGCCTGGGGCTCCTCGCTCATGTCAAGGAAACCTCCCCGCTCGCGGGTAGCCTCAGAGACTCTTTCCGCCCAGGACCACCCCGCGCTCGATAAGGGGGCCTTGCCACGCGCGGCAAGCCTCAGTGCTCACTTTGGCTGGTTTTTTCCGCTCTTTCAACCTATCCACCATGAAATAAAATAAAACAAATAAAATTAAGAGAAATTAAAAGTATTTAAAAATTGGGTTGCCTCCCATAAGCGCCTTTCTTTAATGTCTTTGGTTAGACCTTTCCATTCTCTATTGTTCAAGGAGGATCTTTCCACCTCAAAGCAAAAAGCAAATATAAGAATAAAAGAAAATTAAAGAGATATGGAAAGAAGTCACCAATTTTGCTTAAAGGAACTCCATGAATGGTTAGTAAAGCCAATGCCCTTGTTGTTGCCGTGGTAGGTTCATACAAGAGCTTCTTCGAATGAAAGAAACTGACTTTAGACTCCTCTTGCATTCTCAGCATCTTGGCAACTTTGCGAAACTTGCAGGTATCATCATTCTTAAAGAATGGCTCCATTGTCACCCATTCGTCATAGGAATCACCAGTGAAGCACCCAAACTTCAGAAACTTCTCAATCCCTTGGAAATCTTGATTCTCACATCTCAAAATCTCAATTGGAGGAGATTTATCAACCATATTGGCTTCGGATGTAGAATTTTCACTTAAAGTCGGCTTGGGAAGGAGTTGAGGTTAATCTGCCGAAGAAGTTCTATCTCCAAGTTCATCTAGACAAGTTGTTGTTTCGACCTCTACGAAGGTTGAGTTCGACCTCTCCAAAGGTTGAATTAGATTTTCTGAATTCTCTTCTTTGTCAGCTTCATTCTCACCTTGGTTCACTTCCCATGCTTCATTTTCTTCTTCCTTAAGGGCATTGAGGTAAGTTTCGATCCTTCCTAAGGAAGCAACAAGCTCCCCCATTTGATTCTTAATGTTTGTGAGCTCTCCATCATGTCTCAACATGTTCTCGTCAGTTTTCAACTGACTTTCAGTTAACTTCTGCAAAATTGCCTCCAAATTCAAGTTTTGCTCATGATCAGTCAATTTATGCAAAATTGCTTCCGAATTCGATTGACCATGTTGTGAAAATTGAATTTGTTGTCCGTCTAATCGGTGATAACTTGCATATGGCTCATAATAGGAATTATGAAAATAATGATCTCCATGCTGCTCATATGGTGGTTAATCTTCATAACCTGGATTGTAAGAACAATGGTTGTAATAAGGTTCATAGTAAGAAAATCCATCATAAGAACTAAATTGCTCCATAATAAAGAAAATAGAATTTAAGTTCAAGGAACGAGGAAACCAAATTTTGCGAATAATCCTTCAAGCCTCGAATGAAGGGGTGACTTGTATAGCAGCGCCTAATGCCTAAACCTGCAAAGTTCCAAAAAGAACACAAAAACAAAAACACAAAAAAAATAAAGTAAAGTAGTAAAACAACCAACTCCCCGACAACGACGCCAAAATTTGGTGGGTGTCGTTTACCACCAAAAATAAATAACTAAACTAACCTATAGACAGGGTAAGTTCAGGTCGATCCCACAGAGAGTTGTGTAAACTAGTTTACTCTAATAAATCCTAAGACTAACAATTTTTTGGGTTTTTGAATGAAGTGAACAATAAAAATAAATAAACACGAAAATAATAAAATTAAGCAACAAGATAAATAAATACTCCAATCCCAAGCATCGACTATTCAGGTTGATCTGATCATTGAAACAAAAGATATTAACATATTCATCAAGATAGAAGGCGTAGATTGACAACAAACGCTAATCAATCCCATGAATTCACCACAATACTAATTAAAGCGAACACTATTAATTAGCCTAATTGAGGTTCTAACCCTATGGCAAACGCACAAAGAATTCAAGGTTCAACAGCATTAAGCATAGTGAATTATAGCCTACACAAATAACACTCCCCAAACGGGCAAGCATTCAATTTGGATTCATGATTTCCTAGGGAGTTCCAGCTATCTTTCGATAACCCCTCCCATTCACTAGTTGCTACCATGTGAAATCTAACCAAACGGTATAGAATTCCAACTAGCAATAGATTTATAATCCTAATTAATAAGTTGCGCACCAAATCAATTAGAAATCATAAATACATAAAGAATAAATCAGAAATCATAAAATAACAAGATAAATAAACAGGTTAAGAACATAAATCTCACAAATCAACCTAAAACTCTAAGCATGGAATTGGAGAGAAAAACTTATCTCATAAGTGATGAAGACCAGGAACAAGAAAAGTAGAAGAGAGAAGAATAAAAGAGAAAGAGTCTGTAGAATTGTGTACAAAGCCTCCCTTTATATAGGAGCTAAAACCTAATCCTAAAATAACTAGGAAATAAATAAATAAATAATAAATAAGTTTGAAATCCTAAAAAGACTAGGAAAATAGCTAACTTTAGACTTGACATAGCCCATAAGTCGTGGGATTTATTTTAAGATCAAATCTGGAGAAAAGCCCATTAAAAATAGGAAAATCTGCCAAAAATCGCAATCTGTCAGGAACCTCCCCGTTCGCGGCAAGGGACCTCCCCGTACCCGGGTAGCCTCAGGAAATTTATTTGCTTCCAAGAGCTTGACAGGTTCGGCTTGGTACCTCCCCACTGACGGGGAGCATCAGAAACTTCATCCTTTGCTTCTTTGCTTGTTTTGCAATTTCATCGCGTCTAGGATGTTGTTCACTCTATTCCCAAATCCTAAGTTCCGAAAAGCTTCTCCAAATTCTTCACGAAATCACCTTGAATTGTCCTATTTCAACATTAGCATTTTCAAAAGTACTTATAAGTCAAAAACAAAGCAATTAGGTAGAAATGAAACAAGATAGACATTAAAAATTATACAAATTAAGCATAGAAAACTAAGTAAAATATATGCCTATCAGTGTCACCTTTATCAAAAACTATAAATTAGATATACATGTTAGGAAGATTTTAATGTAAATAAATAAAATTAAAAAGAATAATTATACTAGAATGGTGTCCCACGATCGGGCAGGGGAGACTTTTTCATTGTCTGGAAAAAAAAGTTTAAGTTGAATAATTTTCTAATAATATATCTTTTGAGTGTTTTCTAATAATATATTTCTTTTTTAGCAGATAATCAATTTTATTAATCAATAATTAGAGATTACAATCTTTTATAAATACGTAATCTTAGCCCAATGTGCAAATACATTGACTTCCCTATTTACAAATTGAAGTAGGGAAATCAAATAAAGTTGTCAAATCTCTAATATCATCTATTCTAGAAACTATAGCATAAATAAACTACTTACAAACCAAATATACAAATAAATAAACTTCAAACTAAATTCACATTCCGTGTATTGCCAAAAAAAAAATCACATTCTGTGAGAGTTGAATCCAAGACCTCATGGTCCAGGAAGAGTGGAACTAAAAATCCTGTACTTTACCACCATGCCAAATACCCGATGGCCCTAATAATAATATTTCATAATGCCTTTACTTGCACGTTAATTATTGTGCATGTCGATGAATATTCTATGATCTCTTTAACTGTCCGTTCTTATTACTATCAATTTTTTTAGTTTTGTTATTTATTTGACAAATTCCTCCTTTCCTACCCTTTTTTCTTTTAATTCTTGGTTTTTCTTTATGGACTTTTCCTTTTTCTATTTTTTTATTAATTTCTCTAAATATTGTAAGGGTTTTTTAAGGTTTTTTTTTCATTTTTCGTTTTTAACTATAAAATAAATTAAATTGCAATCATTTATTTAATGCAAGCCTTATGCATAAAATCCAATTAATAATTTAAGTCTAATCTGAGGTCCAACTCAATCTTATTTTTAGTTCGTATAATAATCAATATTAGTTGAATTCAAATTGAAGCTTACACAAAATCAATTATACCCCAGTGGCCCAGTCAATTATAAGCAAATCAGATAATAGTAATGAAACTAATTTCAGACCTCCTCGTAGAAAAGAGTGCAAATTAAAAAGGCCAACCAACAATTTTTGCTAATAAATAAAGAAAAGTCCTAACTCCTAAGCCAACAAGTTGCCATTTGCCAAGTACTAATTAAAAAGGCCACGTCTCTTTCCCCTCTTGTTTTTATTAAGCAAGGTAAGGTGGGAGAGTGAATATTTGTAGCAGGCAATTTGATGGTAGCAATGAACAGATCATAGGAAGAGAGAAAGAGAGAGGAAATTTAAGGAAAGGTAATGGCAACAAGTTATTTATTGAAGGAAATCTTACCATGCATAGCCATGGTTGCAGTTGAGTGTTCAACCGTTGCCTTAAACACTCTGTTCAAAGCTGCTTCTTTAAAGGGTTTAAGCTACTACATCTTCATTGCCTACTCTTGTGCTTTGCCCACCATTACTCTCTTCCCTTTAGCTTTCTTCTTAATTAGGTCATCTTCTTTCTTTTTCTTTCTATAATCATCTAAATGCTTACAATATGCCTGTACAAACTTCATCAAAATTTTGTCTATATGCAGGAAAGCAGGGCTTCCCCCATTCAAGTTCCCTCTCATTTCTAGAATTCTCCTTCTTGCTCTAACTGGGTATGGAAGAAGTAAATTTATAATAGTTTTTTTTTTTTTTCTTTTTCCTAGTAACTTGAGAAATAACCATGACTTTGTTTATCTTTTGGAGACAGGATTGGGGCTCTATTATGTGCATACAGAGGTTTAGAACTTAGCAACCCAACTCTTTCTTCTGCCTTTAGCAACCTTATTCCAGCTTTTACCTTCATACTTGCAGTCTTATTCAGGTTCCTTCCTTCTTCCTTCTTCTCCTAAGTTCTGTTTTCATAATAATATATATGCTTAGGCTTATTAGACATTTTTTGTCCTAAACTTCTAACAAAGAGACAAATTAACCCTTGACTTCCATTTTTTCAAATGCACACCAAAACATGTAAAAATGGGACAAATAATTACTCCTTTTTGGACTGAAACTGAAACGGCTCCGTTAAATTTCTGTCTGATTTCCATTCAATTGTTAACGGGGCATATCAATTTTCGTCCAAAAAAGGTTAATTTGTCAATTTTTGACAAGTTCAGGCGAATAATTGAAAAAATTGGTAATTCACTGGCTATAATGTCCCTTTTTACAAGGAGGGCCAAAGTGTTATGTTTATGAGTGTCTTCATTTATTTTTTCTTTTGTGAATGCCTTAAACCTGCAGGATTGAAAAAGTAACACTGAGAAGTGCAAGCACTCAAGCTAAAATCATTGGTACAATAGCGTCAATATTTGGGGCATCAGTTGTTGTTTTTTACAAAGGCCCCAAAGTTCTTTCTTCTCCACATTCAACATTATCATCATCTGAATTGCTTCTCGGATCATCCCAGTCAAATTGGGTGTTCGGTGGGCTCCTACTATTTATGGCAAATCTTGTTTCTTCCTTCTGGTATATCATTCAGGTACATTTTTTTTCTTTCAATTTTATATTATTTTGAATTACTGGAAAAGCTTCACATAAATTAAACTTGAATTATAATTATTTGTGTTACATTTTGCAGGCCCAAATTATGAAGATATACCCAGAAGAGATAATTGTAAATTTTTTTTACTATGTGTGTGCTACTATTTTAGCTATACCAATATGCTTATTAGCAGAACCAAACATGAGTTCATGGAGACTAAAACCTAATATAGCATTGGTTTCTATCCTTTACTCGGTAAGAAATTAGCATATGATCAGATTAATTTATAATTGTTAAGCAGGTGATAATATGCAATATTAATTAATAAAATGTGGCTTTTTGGTTTTTCTTGGATTGGTTTAGGGTCTTTTTGGAATATCCTTTAGTAGTGTTGTGCACACATGGGGTGTACGATTGAAGGGGCCAGTATATGTTTCAATATTCAAGCCATTATCAATTGTGATTGCAGCCATCTTGAGTGCCATATTCCTTGGTGATGCATTGTATCTTGGAAGGTATTATTTGTCTCAAGTTTTTTTTTCTTTATATAGACAATTATTGTAATATACTATATATTTTAAGAGATTTGAAAATTTTGGAGATATTAAATTTAACATTTTGCCATAGTTTTTCTGCACATCATTTCCTTCTATGAATAATCAAGGTTTTAAAAAACTTGATTTTTCCACCCAAAAAAAAAAAACTTGATTCAATCTTCATATTAAATGTTGTAGTGTCATTGGAGGTTTGATCTTATCAGCTGGGCTTTATGCCGTGTTATGGGGAAAAGCCAAAGAAGAAGACCTAACATATTACTGTGCCTCAAGCAGCTCTGTGTCTAATTTTAAGGCCCCTTTGTTGCCAAGCTACAAGGAAGAAGATTAAAATCTAGCTCAACGTTTTTTTACACATATATATTGTACATGGTTTACAGCATTGTTTTGAATGTGTTTATACCACAATTTACATTTTTGGTGAAATGGTAAATGCACATGTTGGTACACAATGAAGGGCCAAGATTTCATCCTCTAAAGTCCTATGGATGGTTGGATTTAGTCCACCCTAGGCCAAATTCAACAAGGAAAGAGTTGGATATTGATTTAATTTCCTTAATTATTCCCAAATTACTTATGGAAATTATGGAATTAGGAAATTAAAGAAATTAAATGTGATTATACAGCAAGGCCGCCCCATTTACTCCATAAATTGGGCCAGGCCGGCCTATGCTCTTAAAACCGGATTTGAGCCCTCCCGGGGTAAACTTTTTACAAGTTTTAAATTAAGGACAATGGGATTAGGGCTTACAAATTGAGATTGAAGATGAACGAATTTGGCAACATGTCTTTTATTAAAGTTGTTCCAAATATTATGAAGAACACTCTGTCCAAATTTCAGCTCATTCCGAGCCCGGAATAAAACTTGCATTTTGTGCAATTAAGGACAGAATTCAATCCCGAGACATTTTTTGCATGGCAATTTCACCATTGGCACAAAAGCTTGGTTTTCATGCAATATTGATGCTATTTGGAGGAATTTAGCCATGTTTGACCATTTTCGTAACTTTTCACTTTTATTCAATTAAGGACAGTATGGCTAAATTAGCTTGGTTTAAGCCATTGCCTTAATCGATTTTTCATGATTTTGTCATATGATCTTAGTGATATGATATTTAGTCTAATCCCATGTCCAATTGATCAAGTTTAAAGTTTCGTGGCATTTGGAGTCCGTTTCAGCACCATTTGGCTTCTCCGCACTTGGTTTTCCACCCCTACTTGCTGCACCGAGACTTTTGGAGCCAATTAAATGCAAATTTCAGAAATTAATTGTGATAATTATCACAATTAAGAGTCAAAAACGTGGTGGACTTTCTCTTGGCTGATTTGGTGGAATTTTCCTTAATTAAAGGGATTTACATCAGGAATTAAATACAGAAGATAATGCAGAATCAAGAGGGAGTTAATCTAGACCGTCGGATTGCATCTAACCCTAGGAGGCTGGCCCCTATATAAAGAGAGCAGCCTCCAACGAAATTCTTCACTCCAGCAGCTTCTCAAAAACCTCTCCTCAGAGTAAACACTTGCCCAGCGCAAATCAATCAAGCCCAGTGCTTCTTTTATCATTTTTCAACAAGGCTCAGAGCTTTCATCTCTATTTCTCAATATTGTTCATCAAGTTCTACACTTGATTCTCTTTTTATTATTTTTCAATCTTGTTCTTACAAGACATCTCTTGTATTTACTTTTCCTCTGCAATCAAATAACAACTTCTTGTTATTTTTTCCTTTTGAATCAAGAAAATATCCTTTTTACAGCAATCCTTTTTATGTTTCTGAATATGGAATCAATGATTTAAACACTTTTGTGTGACTTTGATTCAGGATCCGCAAATCGTTTTGATTTTTTTTATGTTTGCTGCACTCCAAGCAATCCTTTACTTTTTCCTGCACTTTTTCTCAATTTTTACTACAAAATTGAACTTTTATTTTTACTTACATCTTTTTCTCAATTTTTAAGACAAAATTGATCTTTTACTTTTTATTGCACTTTTTATCAATTTTTGGACAAAATTGATTGGCACGCTCGGTACCCTTTCACCAAGATCTCCAAAGAGATTTTTTGGCGCGAACATCTCTTTTTGGCATGCCCGGTGGGACACACAAGGATTTAGATCTCATTTTGGTGCTATTAAAAGATTTATTTTCTTTAAAACTTTTGTTTAATTTTTAGTTTTCATGTCATGTCAAATTTTAGCTTTTCTTCATACTCTTCTTCTACCTTTCTATTTTATTTTCCATTTTATTGTTGCTATTGTTACGGCTCCTTTTAAGGATGCCGTCAAAAAGTAGGTTTCTTTTCACCACCTGTTCTTACATGGACATGAAAGTGGTGCTGAAATAGACAAAGATGGTGACGGCACTTCTCAAGGCCGCACCACAGCTGATGGTGATCTTGCTAGCTCTTTGGTAGAAGTAATGAATAAGATGGAAGCTAGATTTCAAGAAATGATCCAAGAACAAATAACCAAAAACGAGAATGGCTTCAAACAAATTCAAGAAGCCATCTCGGTGATGGCGGCAACACTCGGGGGGCAGGTGCAACAACAAATCGCACCGCACCAAGTATTTGCACCACACCAAATGGTCGCACCACACCAAGTGGTCGCACCGCATCTAGTGGTCGCACCGCACCAAGTTGCCACACTTGTTCAACAACCACCAAAAATTACTGAAAAGATGATGGTAAATTTTCCAAAGAATGGCCGCTTGTCGAAAGAAGAAAAGACAAAAAGCTTGGCCATGGAGGAAAAAGTGGTGCCAGTGCTGAGAGATCCTGTGCAAAAACATTTGGTGCCAAAGGATGCAAATGGTGATATCTGCACCAAAATCAGAAGATATGGTTATGCCAACTCTGAGACTAAACGTTGGGAGCACCAACTTGAACGGCCATGGACTCCAAGATCAATGGCATTAAGAAACTTTGCTCCTAGAAGAAAGTTGGAGTTTTCTCCACCTAGTGCAAAGCAAGAGATGGTGCATACAAAAGATCCACCACCAAGAAAAATGGTGCAAAGAAGATTGGATTTTGATACAAGTCCTTCTTACCAAAAAGAAAATATTGCACCATCAAGGCGAATGGAACAAAGGTTCTCCAAACCAAGAGAACTTACACATGAAAAACATTCTCCATACTATAGGCGGAAAACATGGCATATGGCACCATCCACTTCTTCATCCGCACCATCTTCATCCAAAATGGTGTCGTCCGTGACAAAGCAATTTCAGAAAGCTTCAAAGTTTGAATCATCGGCAAAGACTCCAACCAAACCTTGGTCAATGAGGCCAAGACATGAAGCAAGGCCTTGGTTAGACCACCGAAAAGAAGAATTTCGAGCTTTGGCCATCGAGAAAGAAGTTAATTTCCATAAAGAACGTGTGGTGCGGAGTACTTGGCCAAGAATGGTGTAGCCAACTCCAAAAGCTCAAAATGGTGTATGGCAAAGGGTGCAACATCCCAAACTCCCTAGCCAACCTATTGGAGAAGAAAAGAGCTTTGTAAAAGAGCCAAGGCAAGAAAAGAAATGGAGACGAACGAAGATTTCGCACTCCAGAAACTTAAAATTGATAACACCACTTCCAATGCGAATGATGGTGATGATGAATTTGGTGCCACTAATTCTAGTGATGGCGCCACTTCTACTACTAGCAACACCACCCATGGTGCTAATGTTACTATTGATGACATGGATGAAAGTGGTGACAATGACGACACAATTCAATTGTCTAATGAAGATGGAAAACACTTGGGGGGCAAGGAAGATGGTGCCAAGACCGTTATTCTCTCCGAACATGATGATAATGCCACTAACATCCATGATAATGGCTTGATTAATGTCATGGAAGAAGATGATGGCACCAAAATCGACGGCACCGAAGATGATGGCACCCAATTCGATGGCACCGAAGATGATGGCACCGAAAGTGTTTACTACACTGAAAGTGGTGATGAAGCGATAGATGATGCCACCATTGATGACATGAATTCAAGTGTTGGTAGCAATGATTATAGTGACCAGCAAACTAATGAATTCAAAGTGGCAAATGAAGAAGTTACACTCAGGGGGCAACTCGCTAACCACCCTCATTTTGAAGAAGCTGATGGTTCCACCAACTACAAAGAAATTGAAAGTCCTCCCAAGATCAAAGAACATGAGGACAACCTGAAGATTGATAACTTTTCAAAGCCTAATGCTCAAGAAGATGAAAATCTCCATGATGAAGATGAAGTTGATCAAGTACACATCGATCTTTCCGAAGACCAATCAAAGGCTATACATGATATTAAGGCTTGAATGTGGGCCATGTTGGACAAAATAAAGTCCAAGGAAGTGGAGGAGAGTCAGCAGGTTCAGAATGAAGAATTCAACGAAATAACTAGGAGATTGGAAGCGACGCCCGAGGGGCAAGGAAGATGGTGCTAGGACCTTTGATCTCACCAAGTTCATAAAAAGCTTAGTGGACAAAGCCGTCCCAATTGCTAATGCGGCCTTAAAATAAAAAAAAATCACCACTTTTGGTGACAAATGGTGAATTCATCACTAAATGGCACTTATGGTGACGAGTCAAGAAAAGATGTCACAAGAAGCCATTTTTGGTGACAAAAGAAGAATACCATCACCAAAAAATAATTAAAGTGGTGTGAAAATTA
Organism: Corchorus olitorius; assembly: GCA_001974825.2. Classification (NCBI taxonomy): domain Eukaryota; kingdom Viridiplantae; phylum Streptophyta; class Magnoliopsida; order Malvales; family Malvaceae; genus Corchorus; species Corchorus olitorius. The sequence goes on along the minus strand of AWUE01020960.1, from coordinate 3,077 downwards.
TGTTTTACCATTTTTTGATTTTTGGCCTTGGTTGAAAAGCTTTAAGCCAATTTCTTAAGGGTTTGATTTCTATGACCAATTACAATTTGGTGCGTGGGAAGTTTGATTAAATCCCACCCTAATTTTATATCAATGGCACCATTATCATGTTTCAGTGCCATGATTAATTTTAATCTCCAAATCTTTATGGCTTTAAGTTGATAAGCCATTAGATTTTAGGTAATTGGAAATCATTTCTTTGTTGGCCTTAGTTCATTTTGGCCACTTGCAAAATGATTCTTGTGATGGCAAAGTCATATGCCACCAAATTTAATAAAATTGCAATCTTTGAAGTTCATTGGGGGCCTGTATTTCATTAGGCAATTTTGCTACGCACCATACCTAATGAAATAGGGGGGCATTGTTTATACCACAATTTACATTTTTGGTGAAATGGTAAATGCACATGTTGGTACACAATGAAGGGCCAAGATTTGATCCTCTAAAGTCCTATGGATGGTTGGATTTAGTCCACCCTAGGCCAAATTCAACAAGGAAAGAGTTGAATATTGATTTAATTTCCTTAATTATTCCCAAATTACTTATGGAAATTATGGAATTAGGAAATTAAAGAAATTAAATGTGATTTTACATCAAGGCCGCCCCATTTACTCCATAAATTGGGCCAGGCCGTCCTATGCTCTTAAAACCGGATTTGAGCCCTCTCGGGGTAAACTTTTTACAAGTTTTCAATTAAGGACAATGGGATTAGGGCTTACAAATTGAGATTGAAGATGAACGAATTTGGCAACATGTCTTTTATTAAAGTTGTTCCAAATATTATGAAGAACACTCTGTCCAAATTTCAGCTCATTCCAAGCCCGGAAGAAAACTTGCATTTTGTGTAATTAAGGACAGAATTCAATCCCGAGACACTTTTTGCATGGCAATTTCACCATTGGCACAAAAGCTTGGTTTTCATGCAATATTGATGCTATTTGGAGGAATTTAGCCATGTTTGACCATTTTCGTAACGTTTCACTTTTATTCAATTAAGGACAGTATGGCTAAATTAGCTTATTCAAAAGGGCATAGATATTGGGATACATGGATATAGGAGATTAGCTTATTCAAAAGGGCATAGATATTGTCCGTTTGGCCCAGCTTATTTAATTTCTTATCTACTGATTAAAAAAAAATTAAGCTGGGTTAAATATGGAATCCAGAAGTGCTTTCCAAAAGCATTTTTCAATTGTTTTTGAACTAAAAGTCAAAACTTTAAATTGAAGTTTTTTCCATAAGCACTTTTCAGAGGAGCTTATAAGCTATACCATTCAATCGTAACCTTTGTTTGCATGAAGCTAAGTGTTTCATGCCTGGATAGATTGTTAGGAAAATCAAATTATGGCAGAGTTTTAGGAGGGACTTCATAATGTTAATGGTGAGAAGAGAATTATTAGGGTATGCTCCTTCGTGGCTCCCTCCACCACCAGGGCAAATTAAATTGAATTGTGATGCGGCTGTGAGTTTGAGGGAGGGATGTGCAAAGTTGGGTGTTGTTTTTTGAGATGACAGTGGATAAGTGGTTCTGGCAGGGGTGAGTTGTGTGGATGGTATTTTCTCGGTCTTGCAGGCTGAAGCTCACGCTGTCCTTTTTGGCTTGGAATTAGCTTGGGAGAATGGTTTGTCCGATATTATTGCTGAAATAGATTCTATGGGTGCAGTGGATGAAATTCACAAAGGCAGAGACTCTCTTTGGCAGGAAGCTTCCTTAGTATATGATATTGTTCACAAAGGCAGAGACTCTCTTTGGCAGGAAGCTTCCTTAGTATATGATATTGTTGCGATGCTTTCTTTTTTTTTATTTCATTTCTTTTGTCCATGTTAAGAGAGAGGCTAATTACTTAGCTCACAATATAGCTAAGTATGAGTGTGATTTAGGTGAACAGAAAGTGTGGGTGGGATATCTCCCATCAGCTATTTGTAATCCTGACACTATTTAATTCATTAATAAACAGTCTTGCCTTTGTTTTCAAAATTTAAAAAAAAAAAAGTCAAAAAACATCTATGTAAAATGTTCTAAATTGTATTAAATATATTTCCTATTTTGTATAAGACAAACAAAGAATTATATTAAAAACTGAAAGGAGACACATGACACCATTTGGTGTGGTGAAAGGAAAGTGTAAATATACAAAACAGAGGATTTTTATTAAAACTGTAGATGACATTTTTTTCATGAGAAACTTAACCTTTCAATATTATAATATATATATATATATATATGTGTTATGAAATAACTAAAGAACAATAAGAACAAAGTAAGAACAGATGGAGAGAAAGAGATAATTCTTATTACTCAGAGAATTGAGAATGTAGAATGGGATGTTTACAAATGAACTGAGGTAGCCTATTTATAGCTGAACCTCATAGCTGGAGATAACTCATAGATACAAGATAAATCAACATAATTAAATAATATCACTAATTATCTCTTGGATAAATGTTGCCGATAATCTTCTCTTTTATCTCTGATAATTCTCTCCATTTATCACTTGATAATATCTAGCCAGATAAATGATGTGAAAGTCCATTTATCCATAACACTCCCCCTTGGACTGAACATCATTGTGATGGCCATTTTAGACGTATTATGGTTGCCTCGTTAAAAACCTTAAGCTGGAAAACCCAATGGGACAAAACCAGTCATAAGGAAAAAAGAGTGCAGCATATCAAGTCCATTTGTCTTCTGAACAAATATTACATGTGCTCTTTATTGCCTCATTAAAAACCTTGTGTCGGAAAACCCAGTGGGACAAAACCGAACAAAAGGGAAAAGAGTGCTAGAGCAATTTAAGTCCATGTAAATGTCTTCAGGACAATTACATCTAAATGTGCTATTGTTGCCTCATTAAAAACCTTAAGTCGGAAAACCCTGTGGGACAAAACCGATCATAAGGGAAAAAGAGTGCAATGCACTTTAAACTCATAATCGCTCCCCCTGAATTAAAACAAACAACCGCTTCCGGGGTATCTAAATATTTCCACTTCTGGGGAATTCAATCTTGCATCTTACTAGCTCGCCATATACCAATGCC
>AWUE01020958.1:0-21311 GCA_001974825.2 Corchorus olitorius | reverse complement strand
ATTTTAGCAGTCTGATGGAATATATTGGGCAAATTGATTGCTTTAACTTTGCAAATGGATCAAATTTTGCACCTTTTACATTCATGTATTATTGGGTCTTAATGAGACATCTTTTTTTATGAGAAAACTTCAGGTTTTCATGCTATCCATCTTTGGAAGCCTTTGGTTTCCCAAGTAATGGGAATAGTCTCATGATAATCCGCGAGTCTTGCGGTAAATAAATCACCCGTCAATGGTTTAAATAACCTTTTTTAGACGGTGAATCAATCCCAACATAAATGCCCATACGTCGTTGGGGACCCATTTTAATCATTTGCGGTGGTGCTACAGGCACTTGAACAGCGCAATTAAGGGTGCAAACATGTCCGGCTCATGGCGTAGGACTAATTGAAGGGGGAAATTCTATGACTGAAGGGGCATTGTTTTTCAATGGCGTGGAGCTCTACACGCATATATAATCTCTCCTTCAGGGAGACCAAATAAATATCAACCAAATGTTGATTCGTACGACTAGTACGAGCCCTGTGTTCAGTCATTCCATAGGCTTCTGGCCATTTAAGATTCATAGAGCATTATCTATAGATAAACTTTCATTCTCATGAGAATAATATGTATATGCTCAAAGCCTAAACATGGGCATAATAAGTATTGGTTATGGCCTCTATAATGGCCCATAGTAATTATTTCCAATATGTTCATGGCCTTTGTTATGGCTCATGATTACTAGCCTCTATAACGGCCCATAATGATGGCTTCTATAATAGCCCATATAAAATTACGCATGTAATTAGCATCTAACTTTTCATTACTAGCAAGGCCTTGCAGAGATGCAACTCAATATCAAGACAAAAGTCATTGCCATTCACCATCACCATAAAAATAGATGATTCCGGAATCAATGTTATTATGACAACTGCAGGTGTCAAAATTCTATTGGTAATTGGCAATAGTTTTGTACTTGAGAAAATGACAAGATTTACAAGTGTAATCTTTGGAGAACAAGACTTTTTTGTCTTTCAAAAAGTGTCTCCTTATATTCTTGATGATTCTTTGTATGATCATCGCGCCTGAATGACCAAGGGCAATCATGCCAAAGTCTGAACACATCAGGGTTCAATTTTCAAGGCATAATAGTAACTCTTTTGGGGAAAAACATTCAACCCAGTAATATAGGCTCCTAGCCTTTCATAGATGGTCTTCTGGCCCATCTTAAAGTGATACTTTAGAATATCTTTATTTATTTCAGTTGTTGTCTCAAGATGTTACCCGTTACAGTGTACAACTGAGCAACTTCCTCATTGATTTACCTTTTAATATTGCATATTCAGGATGCAAAACAGTGCCATAAAACAACTATGTATGGCATATGCAAAGCCATCTGTTATATTGGCAACAGCAGATATGGTATTGACATTTGCTTGCACAATGTCACACTTGAGAAAAAGTTTTTGCTACGTAAAATGGTATGTATTGTAGCACTATCAAGCAAATATGCATTTTCCTTTTTCTCAGTATTTCCCATTTGCACTTATGTTGACAACTTCAGGTGTCAATTGAATATTTTATCAACAAGATGATTGCCTCAAATATAGAGTAAACAAGCGCACTAAAAATTACACCAGGTAAATTCCCAGGAAAGATGGAGGAGTCACAAACGGTCTCACTTAAAATCCAACTCCTTAGACAGAATTTGCCTAGACATGTAATTAAAGCACAATGACAACTTCAGGTGTCAATAACAAATTAATAGTGCATATGACAACTTCTTGTGTCATTTTGAAAGGTAAAATCATGACAACTTCTGGTGTCAATTGCAAGAGCATGACAACTTCTGGTGTCAATTGCAAGAGCATGACAACTTCTGGTGTGAATTGCAAGAACATGACAACTTCTGGTGTCAATTGCAACAGCATGACAATTTCTGGTGTCAATTGCAAGATCATTGACAACTTCTGGTGTCAATTGCAAGGTTATGACAACTTCTGGTGTCAATTGTAAGACCATGACAACTACTGGTGTCAATTGTAAGATCATTGACAACTTCTGGTGTCAATTGTAAGACCATGACAACTTCTGGTGTCAATTGCAAGGCCATGACAACTTCTGGTGTCATTTGCAAGGCCATGACAGGTTCTGGTGTCAATTGCAAGGCCATGACAACTTCTGGTGTCATTTGCAAGGCCATTGACAACTTCTGGTGTCAATATATATTAGCATTAGTAATAATTCGAAAGAAATCTCAATATATAGAAATACTTATCTTTGAATAGTGCCCACACTCTTATTGAGAGAGTTTAGAAATATGCCAATGATGTTTGGCTATTCAGCAATGAGTAGTTCTCATGTCATATAAATAGAACTACTCACCAAACCAAGAAGATTCACAAAACCAACCAAGGAGATAGTTTATCTGCGACAAAACTTTGTCATTTTTGTCTCCACAAGAGCTTGGCACTTTTATTAGTAATGAAATTAGCCTGGCACTTTTATTTCATGCCAAGATGTCAAATTATTATCTACTATGCCAATACTAGTTTATATGCACAAATACAAGCTTAATTTGTATGCATAAATCTCTAATAATGAATGGTATAACATGAACATATAATTAGAGATAGAATTAGGAAATTTCGACCTTACTTTTGAATAGAGGGCACTGAAAAACCTTAGGAACCGGTTTCTTTGTGACAAAAACCGGTCTAAAATCAAACGAACCGGTCGTACGAAAATTCTGGCCTGAATCGGGTCACTGGTCAAACCGATTGAATTGACTTGTGCAGAAACCAGTGGAGGCGCGTGAGAAACTTTGACCGAGAGGTGAGGGCGCGTTCGACCTCCAATTTAAGCGTTTTTGGTGGCATTGGAAAGCAGCCGATGAGTAGAATCCGGTGGTGAGGGAGGTGAGAAAATTGACGATCGAAAAATTTCAGACTTCGGGTCAACTCTAAAACTTTGACCGGAAGGTGTAATCTGATACGATGTCGGAATAGGCTGAATTTTTGATATGTTACTCTCTATGGTATTCCAATTCTAATAGTGTGGGAGGTGAGAAAAAATGATGATGAAAAAGGGCGAAATTTTTCAGAGCTTTCTCGTGCTGATAACGTGTTATGAAATAACTAAAGAACAATAAGAACAAAGTAAGAACAGATGGAGAGAAAGAGAGAATTCTTATTACTCAGAGAATTGAGAATGTAGAATGGGATGTTTACAAATGAACTGAGGTAGCCTATTTATAGCTGAACCTCATAGCTGGAGATAACTCATAGATACAAGATAAATCAACATAATTAAATAATATCACTAATTATCTCTTGGATAAATGTTGCCGATAATCTTCTCTTTTATCTCTGATAATTCTCTCCATTTATCACTTGATAATATCTAGCCAGATAAATGATGTGAAAGTCCATTTATCCATAACAATATGCTAGTAATTACACGTGCGCTGCAAGTGAGTTAAAAATTTATAAATCATATATTAAATAAATATAATAAATCGTATATTAATTTGTAGTATAACTTAAAAAATATATAATTTTCTTTTGACATTCGATAAAACAACAATCAACATTGAGAAATATTTGTTCAAGCTTTTAATTGTTTTACATTCTACTTTTGCTAGGTTATCCCAGAAACACAACGCACATTGACCTTATATAGTAAAATTGTTAGCTTTCATTGTTGTACATTTACTACAATTACTAAAAATGTAAGTTTATGGAATTTGTAGATAGTATTTATTATCTACATATTCAATTTATTTCACCTATAAAATTAGTTGAAAAAACGTTTTGTTTTCAATTTTTTTTTTGTGAATGAAGTGGGGTGATAATGGGAAAAAATATCATAACCTTCATTATAGATCAAAGGGTACTAAATTACGTGGGTGTAAGGTTTGAATTACTAAGGATATATGTAAGTTTATTGAATCTGTTATTAGTACTATAATTTCTTTTTTTCAATAAATTTTGATTAGGGAATTGATAATATTTACTTGATTTTTAATTGAATGCAGCAAGTATCGGTTTTGGAATATAGAAAGCTCGGATTTTCTTTCTTCTTCTATTTTTGGATTTCATATTCTTTTTCAAAATTAATTCTTTTTGCACCTCAAATTAAATATTTTGAAAATTTTTAACACCAATTAACACAAAATTGCAAAGAAATTTACAATATTTTTTCTTGATTTTATGTTACATCTATTGCAATTTATTACTACTTTTATGTTTAATTAGATAAATTTAGTTAGAACTAATCTAGGTTCATTACATAGATAATATTATTAATCAAATATCAAGTGACATGTTTTTTATTAGATGCATAAAAAAAAGACATTTTAGGAGTGAGGCTTATCGAGTAACATGTTTTTTATTAGATGCCTAAAATAAGACCTTATATTCTTTCTTTTTTTTGAAAGGTAAAGTTTTATTAAGAAGAAAAGGAATTTACAACCAAGCAACCAAGTTTGATGTTCTAGTAACACCAAGCTTGGCCAAGGAGTCTGAAAAAAAAAAATTTGCCTCCCTATAAATATGAACAAAAGAAACATTGCCAATGATACCCAACAGATTCGAAAGCCTATTAAAAAGGTAATTGTACTTCCATGGCCTAATATAGGGATTCAAAATCCAAGATATAACACTTTTGGAGTCACTCTCCAAGATGAGTCGAAAGGAAGGAAATGCAGCCGCATCAACAATTAAAGAAAGGGGCTCAATAACCGCGAGAAGCACAACTTGGATAGAATCCGCAATACCAATATTTTTTGAAAACATCAAAATAACTTCTCCTGATGAGTTTCCGATTGCACCTCCAATACCAGCTGGCCCAGGTTTACCAAGAGAAGAACCATCTACATTAACCTTCCCAAGAGAAGACCTTATATTCTTAATTGATATTTTACGTCCTTAGTAAGTAATTAATACCGATTTTCTTACATAAGTATAAAAAAACTTTAGAGGTTATTAAAAAGGCTATGATGCTATTAATAAAAATTAAGTAACCTTAAATCCTTAATAACTTAAGTAATAAGTAATAAACAATGATGGTTAACAATTCTCTAATCTAAAATTACTAAAAAAGTTGTAGTGATTATCCAAAAAGATATTTTATAATCTATTATTTCAATAACCTTACATTAATATTTGTCATTGATTTTCTTATCTAAGATTACTTAAATGGTTATGGAAAACATTATAGTACTATCTAGATTCAAGTAATGTTACATCCTTATTAATTTTAGTAACTTTTTATCAATAATGAAAGTCACCAATTTTATTACTTAAGTAATCTACTAAAAAAACTATAAAAGTTATTAAAATTGTATTTACCAATCCTTACATTCTTAATAACATTAGTAAACTTTCATCAATGGTGAAGATTTATCATTTTGTTCTCAAAAGTTACTGAAAACCCTATAATAATCATAAAAAAGGTATGGTACTATCAACTAATTCAATGACCTTACATTATAAAAGTATAGTACTGATTTTTTCACCTAAGATTACTTAAAAGATTACAAAGGTTATGGAAAACATTATAGTACTATCTAGATTGAAATAACCTTACATCCTTATTAATTTTAGTAGCTTTTTATCATTAATAAAAGTTACCAATTTTATTACTTAAATTTACTAAAAGAGCTATAAAAGTTGTTAAAATTGTATTTACCAATCCTTACATTCTTAACAACATTAGTAAACTTTCATCAATGGTGAATATTTACTATTTTTTTCTCTCAAAAGTTACTAAAAAACCTAAAATGATCATAAAAGTATAGTTATCATATTTCTTATTTATAGTTATTAAAAAAGATTTAGTAAACTTTCATCAATAGTGAAGGCTACCAATTTTTCTTATTTAAGGTTACAAAAAAAAATCTATAATGATCATAAAAAAAAGCATAATACTACTATCAACTAATTCAATAACCTTACATTCTTAGTAATTTTGGTTATCAAATTTCTCATTTATGGTTACTAATTAGAAAGATAAACTATCAAGAAATTTAGCAACCTTACATGCTTAGTAACTTTATCAATGGTGAATGATATTAATAATTTAATCTAAGATTACTAAAAAAGTTGTAGTGAATAATTAAAGAAATATTTAGGGTTAAAAAATAGTGAGATTAATTTATTGATATATAGATTGATGGTTAGTTAAAGTCCTTATATATAGAATTAGGATTTTAATTTTATTATTTTATTTTATGTGTATATGTTAATCAATCTTAGTGTTTCATGAATATTTTTAACAAATTTTATTCTTATTATTGTTATTATGATATTACACCGTAATACCTAATTTCACTATTTCAATCTTTAATCTCACAATTCAACTAAACACACCCGGACCTATAAGTCAAATTTGTATAAGGTTATAACTAAACTTAATGCAACATGAGGAAGTATAAAATTAGGTGTACAAAATTGATTCCTTCCTTTTTTTGGTGATAGGGAAATTAAATTTATATGCTATATGCGTATCTTTGGCAAGTTGAGACAAAATTAAAATTGATATCTCTCTTTACTCTACCGAATTAATAAATGATCAATGTGAAACAAAATAACATAGCAAAAAAGTAATGATCTTATTTAAGGTTACAAAAAGAATCTCTATTGATCATAAAATAAAGGCATAATACTACTATTAACTAATTCAATAACCTTACTTTTTTAGTAATTTGGTTATCAAATTAATTTCTCATTTATGGTTACTAATTAGACAACTTAACTATATTATTATCAAGAAATTTAGCAATCTTACATAGTAACTTTATCAATGGTCAATGTTATTAATTTTTTAATCTAAGAATACTAAAAAAGTTGTAGTGAATAATTAAAGAGATATTTAGGGTTAAAAAAATAGTGAGCTTAATTTATTGATATATAATTTGATTGTTAGTTAAAGTCCTTATATATAGAATTCAAAGTTCAATTTTATTATTTTATTTAATGTGTATATGTTAATCAATTTTTGTTCCATAAATATTTTCAACAAATGTTATTATTATTATTATTGTTATTATGATAATATCACACCGTAATACCTAATTTCACTATTTCAATTTCTTCAAAACAAATTTCACAATTAAACCAATCACACTCGGACCTGTAAGTCAAATTTGTATAAGGTTATAACTAAACTTAGTGCAACATGAGGAAGTATAAAAATTGGTTCCTAATTACTAATACATATGTACTTCTTTTTTTTTTTGTGATAGAGAAATTAAATTTATATGCTATATATATGTGTATCTTTGGCAAGTTGAAGCAAAATTAAAATTGATATCACGCTATTACTCTACCTAATTAATGAATGATGTGATCTAAAATTAATAACATAGCAAAAAAGTAATGAATGGATGATCTATTGATCTTCAAATGAAAGTATATTTTTTTCCAAAAATAAAAGAAATTGAACTGAACTCTACCTCCAAAAAACTCAAAAAAGAAAATTGAATTGAACTTCTTTTCTTCTCTCCGATCCATTTTGCTCTAATAAAAATTTTCACTCCTAATTATTCTTTTGTACCCAATTATTTTCTTTCTCGCAATTACTGCGACTTTCATTTACATATATTAAACATGAACCACAAAACATGGAACCTCCTATACAAAGTTTTCTAACTTTTGTAATATAAGTTTATTTGGGCCGAATTCAAAAAATTTTATAGATGAAGAAGAGCATAACCAATGCACCAAAAAAAAATAAGAAAAAGAAATTGCAATCAACTATAAGATCACCATCATTTAAAAAAAAAAAATCCCAAACAAAGTTGAGTTTTTTTTTTGGCCGAAAAAACAAAGTTGGGTTTTTCCTTTTAAACAAAGTTGGGTTGAAAGGTGAAAATAATACCATGCAAAACAATAATTATGAATGAAACTTTTTCACTTAATTAATGTAGATGATTTAAAATTTAATAAAGGGTATTTTAGATTAAAAAAGAAATAATAAAGAGAGTATGATTTCTTCTTTGACATAAAGATTGATCAAGTTTCTCTGTCATCGATTTCATGGTCACACTTTTTATTTTGTATTGGGTTTCTTACGGCCAACTCCTACACATTCTGTTTCTGTTTGTATTCATCTTCTTCGTATGGTGTGATGGGCTTATCATTTGTTTTGACGACTTCAAATATTGGGTCATTTTATTTTGTATTTAGGTAGCTATTGCACTAATTCTAGGAACTTTTATTGTTACAAATAAAGTCAGACATAGGAAGGTTTATAAAGAGTGTATCAAAGAATTGGGTGATAACGATGATGTAAAAAAGTAGATTTCACTCTTTCTTTAGGTATTTGTCAATGCATGTTTCCCAAACTCCAAAAGCGTCAATTTTTGCTAAAATCAAGGAGAAAGGTTTGGGTGTAGAATTGTATTAGAATTATATTGGGACTGTTTTTAATTAAATATATATATTAAACCTTAAAAAGTTAAATCTAAGATTGAAAATTAGAAAGGGTATTTTAGATATTTCAGATATATATAAAGATATATATATATATATATATATATAATATTAACATTATAATAGTGATCAAATCATTTAAATCATTTAAATCAGTGAAAATCATCAGGGGATCCCTGTATTATATGGAAAATGCAATTTGGTTTCTGTACTATTTTTTTCTCCAAAATGGTCCATCTCTCTACTATCAAAAGTGTTCCCGCAATCTTTGGCGTCTTTGAACCATGACAGAACCGTCAAATGTGCTGACGTGGCACTAACGCCGTGAATTTTACTGATAGGGCAGATGACACGTGGAATAATTTTTTTTTTATTTTAATAGATTTTCTTTTATTGAAAATTTATTTTTAAAAAATTAAAAAAAAGACTGAATATTTTTTCACAAACACCAAAAACATTTCTCTCTCTTTGTGAAAAGATCAAACACCTTCTTTTTCATGACAAAGGAAGAACATTTTAAATGTTCTAACTCCAAAACCAAATTTTCGAAATTAAGTCATTATTTTGGGTTAATTTCAACACCATCTCAATCCTCAGGCCTCGTTTTAGTAAGCTAAAAAATGCAGACATCACCAACTTTCAAATGCTGCTTTGCAAATGCCCCCAATTATCACCGTAGAAGAGTTCTGGTTGTGGATATTTGTTATTATCATAGCAATAGTACTTTGCAGGCCATTTTTGCCCATTCCAAATACATTGAATAATACCATGCCGAATCTTCATCAAATGCTTCCTAGCAAAGAATTTCTGTAAAACCCAGCAGCAAGGTTTCAGGAAAAATTTATTGAGCTGGTTTCGCAACCAGTCTCTCCCTCTGGCACACCGCTCTCACTGAGCGCTCACCTTTCTTGCTTGCAATATCAGTTAGTGCTTTGATAGATTTGAGCTGCACCAAATTCAAATCCATCAAGAACTAAGTGTGTCATGCTCATTGCAACCGTGAAACCTCCGCAAGTGTTGATGACTAAATTATCAACAAGGACGACCTTTGCGGATCGTCAAGGTTAACCTCTGAAACCTAGGAAGGTAGAAGACCTGCAAGGCAACAAACACCTAGGAGTGTAGGGTTTGATCCCCGCGTTAGCACTTCGATGGTCAAGTCAGCAGATCGTCCAAGTATTAGAGAATATTTAAAAGCTAGGTTTAGAGATTAGGGTTGGAATTAGAGAATAAATGAGAGAGGTGTACCCTATTTATAGTGGTAGGCGGCCCATATGGTGGATTCTCGTGTGGGCTTAAGCCTTATCCAGGCCCAAGTGTACAGAATCCATGTTTGAGCTTCGTCGGGTGCTGGGTGTAGAAGTGTGCCGCTCGGCATACTATGTGCAACATAGCAGGTCGTCGTAGTTTACTCCTTAGATTCAACAATTGAGAGTTATGCTTAACAATTGCCCCCTAGGCGTGAGGGCGATTATAAAGTGGCCGCTCGAACGGCTCATCCGCTAACTATCAGGGCAGGGTGGGCTGGGCCTCATCTGCAAGTGTCCGCCTCGGATAAGCGATTCTTTGCGAAGTATGAAATCCATGCAAATTGTGGACAATTCGATATATAGGGATGATCGTTAACGTATTTGGAACTGGTTCAGCTTAGTTTCGATGTTCTCACGGAGAGTCCAAATCAAAGTTGAAGAGATGTAAAACTATAGCCGTTCGACAATGTTTTATCAATGTCGCAGCTCGTCCAACCTTCGGGTTATGTGTAGAATTTCGAAAGCACTAAGTGTCCATTTGGAGGTATAGTCCTTGTGAGTTGTAACAATCTTGAAAGATGTGGATGAGCATAAGGTATATATGGTCATTCGGCCATGGTCGGAAGATGGTGGATCGCCCAAGTTTCAGGCATTTGTCTTGATTTCGCAATTTCAGAATATGGGAAGACTTTAGTTGGCTTTGTTGGGTTGGCAATGCCTTGAATCAGTTTAGCCTAATTTCGATGTTCTCACGAAGAGTCCAGATCGAAATCTAAGCGAGTACTCGAATCAAGGTCTAGTAGAGATAATAGTATTGTCGTTTGGCAATGTTAAGTAAATGTCATAGCTTTGTCTTCTTTCAGTTGATGTGCAAAACTCAAACTTTCATAGTATCAAATGGTGACTTGACGTCCGGCTCATCATGGCAACAAATTTAAATAGTAAATAGGGTAAAATTATTGCCGTTCGGCCCACATGCTTGACGTAGGAGAATGTCCATTGGCTTTTGAAATATCCAAAGCTTTTTCTTCTCACGTTTCATATTTAAAAAACAATACACATTTGTACCTTGAAAAGTGTGATGAGTCATCACATCTATGAGCTTATGGTCGTTCGAACTTGTTTGATGGATGGTGGCAGTTTGACCCTTTTTGGCATACTTTGAGAGGTAAATGTTGGCCATGTTTGGCATGCTTTGATAGGTGAATGCTATTCGTCCATGTTTTAACATACTTGGTTTTAGCAATTCTCCAAGACTTTGCATATTGTAGTGCTTGCATTCTTTTGCCATTTGCAGAGTACGTCGTTCTCATAAGGAGTTTATGGCGTTGATTTAATTCAACTTTGTTTGTTTGCTATGAATAGGTGATCGGTCGTCAGCAAATCATAAAAATTAAAATCCCAACAATTACTAACTAAAGATAGTTAGGGCAAGTAGGGGTCGAACCCACAGAAAGAAAGGTTATTATTCTTTTTCTTAAAACAAACAAATAAAATAAAGAAGATTTTGAGAGTAAAATTAGGTTAACCAATCTAGCAATTAAAATTATCTAAGAACGCAATCAAGAAATTTAAAGAAAACAATTAATCAAAAAACAGAGAGTAATTTGAGAAAATAATTAAGAAACCTCTAACATAGAATTAATATCCCTCTTGACAACAATACCATGGATCATTGATATCTAAAGATTATGAAAACAATGGATAGCTTGCTTGGAATTTAATCCTAAATTACCTTAATTAGATAAAACTCTTGATCCAGTGTGAATTATCCCTTTTACTCTTTAAATAATTACCTCTTGATCCAGTGTGATAATTACTCAAGATTAAAGCATTAAGATCTAGTAATTTACAAGCACAATGGGCAATTAAAAATTGGTCAAAGATTCTTAAATCCCTTGGAAGGAAGATCCTTCGCTTCCAATTGCTACCAAACAACTAAATCCGAAGATCCTTCAAGATTTAATTTAGCTAATGCTACTTAATTTATCAAGAAAGTGCTAGCTTCAATCTATCAAAACAAGCAACATAGAATTCATGCAGAGATATTAAGAAATACCCAATTAATTTTCATATAAAAGCACAAAATCTCACCATGATATAAGTCAAGAGATCAATTAAATTCTACATTGGAGAAAAGAAAAGGATTACTCACTCATGAATTGAGCGAGCATCCAAAGAAAAGAAGAAAAACTTATCTAAGGATGGGAAGTAGAGGGGTCGGCGGCTCCTAGGGCAAAACTCCTCCAAATCTTCAACAATTCTTCAAAATAAAATCTCTAGATCTACATACATCAAAAACCTAGACCTAAGTTGCCTAGTGGAAATAACCCTAGGAATTCCAATCCTAACTTGGAAAGGAGTCTAGGACGGTTTAAGGGTCTAACTTGGACTCCAAGTTGGATTAAAAGTCATCCTAGAGTAGAATCCAAGTTAAAATAGGATCCTGAAATTTTGCTGAATTCGTGCAGTGACTTCGACGGCATTTTTGGGCTTAAAGATGGCAGAACTGGGTCTTGGACTTCAAAAGAAAGGTGTAGATCTCGGAGTCAGCTTTCCAACGAGTACTCATGGGCTTCAAATGGAGGTCTGAGCAGAAAGTTATGAATTTTCTACCAAAACTGCTCCTGAATCCTAATCATGTTAGGACTAGAATCGGGAATCTACGGGATTTGGATATTTCCTTGGATTTAGGAGTCATTAATTGGGATTTTAATTCCAATTAATATTTTATATGGGCTGAGTATTTTCCCACATAAATTATCCATAAATACCAAAGCTTGAGAACTTATCCATGGCTTATCTTCAATTAAAGCTCCAATCTTCAATCCTTGCTCCTTGAAATAATTCTTCAAAGTCTTCAAATCTCCAAATTAGTCTTCAATAAGTCTTCAAACACGAACTTCGAATCTCCAAATCTATGCTCAAAATTGCTTTGCTCAAATCTGTGTAAAAAGTCATCAAAATAGCTCCAAAAGTAGTGAAAATTATCAAATTATCAATTTCACATCTCATAAAGACTCAAATCACAAATATTAACAAAATAACATATATTTAAGCATAATTTGATCCAAAAACATAATAAAATAGCCATAAAAATAGAGTTGTTTTTGCCTCGATCAATAGGAACACGCCGTTCTCATAAAGAGTCGAGGGATCATGTTCAATCATAACTTAGTTTCAATGTTCTCATGACGAGTCCGGATCGAAATTTAAGGCTAATTACGAACTTAGCCGTTCTTACAAAAAGTCCAGGGCTTACGTTCGGCCAACTTAATTTCGATGTTCTCACGGGGAGTCTGGATCGAAATCTAAGGTCAAATACGAACTTTGCCGTTCTCACAAAGAGTCCAGGGCTCATGTTCGGCCAACTTAGATTCGATGTTCTCACGGGGAGTCCGGATCGAAATCTAAGGCTAATTACGAACTTAGCCGTTCTCACAAAAAGTCTAGCGCTTACGTTCGACCACAACTTAGTTTCGATGTTCTCACGGGGAGTCCGAATCGAAATCTAAGGTCAATTACAAACGTTGCCGTTCTCACAAAGAGTTCGGGGCTTACGTTCGGCCAATTTAGTTTCGATGTTCTCATGACGAGTCCGGATCGAAATCTAAGGTCAATTACGAACGTTGCCGTTCTTACAAAGAGTCCAGGGTTCACGTTCGGCCACAACTTAGTTTCGATGTTCTCACGGGGAGTCCGGATCGAAATCTAAGGTCAATTACGAACGTTGTCGTTCTTACAAAAAGTCCAGGGCTTACGTTCGGCCAACTTAGTTTCGATGTTCTCACGGGGAGTCCGGATCGAAATCTAAGGTCAAATACGAACTTAGCCGTTCTCACAAAGAGTCCAGGGCTTATGTTTGGCCAACTTAGTTTGGATGTTCTCACGGGGAGTCCGGATCGAAATCTAAGGCTAATTACGAACTTAGCCATTCTCACAAAGAGTCCAGCGCTTACGTTCGACCAACTTAGTTTCGATGTTCTCACGGGGAGTCCGGATCGAAATCTAAGGTCAAATACGAACTTAGCCATTCTCACAAAGAGCTCAGGGCTTACGTTCAGCCACAACTTAGTTTCGATGTTCTCATGACGAGTCCGGATCGAAATCTAAGGTCAATTACGAACTTAGTCGTTCTCACAAAGAGTCCAGGGCTTACGTTAGGCCAACTTAGTCTCGATGTTCTCACGGGGAGTCCGGATCGAAGGCTAAGGTTTCTCTGAAATTTCAAACCAAAGTACTCAAAATATATGGGAAGTTTGCCGAGTTGCTGCTTTACCCGGACGGTGTGAAGTTCTCATAAATGAAATGTTTCAATAAAATAAGAGTACGAAGATCGTTTCATCGTAACATAAATGCGAAAACTAATAAAGATAATTCAATACTATGAAATAAAAGGGGATAGTAATGAGAAGTTTACTTGTGGTACTTCTTCAGGTGGATGGCATTCCGAGTCCTTAGAACCTTGCCGAGCATCGGACATCTGTCATAGTTTTTCACTAGCTCAATAGAATTGTTTCTCATCGTGGGCTAGTAGAGCCACTGCCTTAGTGCTTTTTGGGCAAGGGATCGTCCACCTATGTGGTTGCCACATACACCTTCGTGGATCTCCCTCAACACATAGTCGGCTTCATCTGAGTCTACATACTTTAACAATGGAGGGATGGATGGGTGAAGGATTTCTTATAGAGTTCTTCATCAATCAATACATACTTTGCTGCTGTTCGTTGTCTAGCTGTCGCGACTTTTGGATCAGAGGGAGGATTGATCTCTTTCAAGTACTGCACTATCTCGATCATCCAGTTAGAGTCACTTGAAGATGCATCATCTCGGTCATCCTATGTTAACTTCAACAAAGCATCAGCTCTGTGATTTTCTTCTCTAGGTACTTGCTGAATTGTCACTTCTATGAACTTAGGCACATTTCATGGACTTTCTTATGGTACGCGACCAAATTTGGCTTCTTCATCTCATACTCGACTAAAACTTGCTTGGCGACCAATTGTGAGTCTGTGTAGACTTTCAATAAATCTAACTTCAGACGCTCGGCCATCTTTAATCATGCTAGGAAAGCTTCATATTCGGCTACATTAATGGAGAGCGGGTATCCAAAAGTCAACCCATATTGATAAACCTCTGATTCCGGGGAGATTAGAAGTAGTCCAGCTCTTACACCATCCTTAACTGTTGTTCCGTCAACTTGGGGGGATTTTAAGGTGTGTTGGCTTTGTCTGAAGGTTTTTCGACAACAACTTCTTTTGTCGGTTTAGGCACAACAGCATCTTGTCGAACCCTATGGTCAGTGGATTTTGCCTCATTTGGATTTGTGCATTCCCTCACAAAGTCTGTTAAAGCTTGAGCCTTGATAGCTCTTCTGGGTTGATTTTCAATGCTGGATTTACTAAGTTCTACCTCCCACTTAAGGAGCCTACCAGAGAGATCTACCTTTTGTAAAATGTCCTTAAGAGGCTGATACGTGAGCACAATGATTTTATGAGAATGAGAATATTATCCCAACCGTCGAGATGCCACTACGAGAGCGAAAACAATCTTTTACACCTTGTTGTAGTTAAGTTCGCCGCCCTGCAATGCTCTACTGACATAGTAGATCAACATTTGTCCATTCTCAGTTTCTTTTACTAGAACAATAGCTATGTTTTATTGGAAGCAGCTAAGTATAGAGTACTTCATCAAGGTCTAGACTGCTGAGTAGAGGTAGGGAGCTCAAATAAACTTTCAACTGTTCAAACACTTGCTGAAATTCCGCTGTCCACACAAACCTGGACCTGATTCTAAATACTTTGAAGAACGGTATATATTTATCAGCAGACTTAGACACAAACCTGTTAAGTGTTGCCACTCTCCCTATTAAGCTTTGTATGTCTTTTACTGATTCGAGGACTTCATGTTCAGAATCGCTTAAACATTTTCAAGATTCACTTCAAATCCTCGATTGGAGACCATGAAACCAACGAACTTTCTGGCTTTTAC
The DNA here is from genome assembly GCA_001974825.2 of Corchorus olitorius. NCBI lineage: Eukaryota > Viridiplantae > Streptophyta > Magnoliopsida > Malvales > Malvaceae > Corchorus > Corchorus olitorius. The sequence continues at coordinate 5,653 of AWUE01020958.1, read as the reverse complement.
GCCGAACGTGCATTTTGTGGGATTTAGCTTCGTATGATCTTTCATGTCGTAGAGCTCTTTACAAGCATGTCGTTTACATACACCTCCATTGATTTGTAATTAAGAGCTTGACTTAACTGGCTCAAGTTTGATAGCCTTGGTTTCATCTCGAGCATCAAGTGTGTTTACCATTTAAGGTCATTTCAATATCTGCCATTCTTCCTTCCTCCGAATCTATCTCCATTAGATTTTCCAACCTTGTGGCGCGAGGGAAGATCTCCATATCTGAAACTTCTGTCGATCTTCGATGTTGTCGTTCTTCCATGTTCGGGTTCTATCACCATCAAATCTTTCAAGTTTGTAACCAACGTATGGATCTCCACATCTGACACTCTATCGATCTTCGATGTTGTCGTTCTAGCATGTTCGATGTTCTACGAGATCTCCATATCTAACACTTATGCCGATCTTCGATGTTGTTGTTCTCCCACATTCGGGTTCTACGCCCATTAAATATTTCAAATTTGTAATCATCGCAAGGATCTCCATATCTGATACTCCGCAGATCTATAATGTTCTAATTCTTGCCCCCTAGTTGGGTGTTCGGCCAGGAATTCTTGGATCTGAACCTTTGTCATTTCTCTTTTGGGTAAAGCTAACGAGGTCAACTAGTCAAGTGACATCTCCATCCTGTAGCTAAATCAGACCTCATGTAACCGATCCCCGTAGAAGTGGGGAACTGTACTATGCAGATCGGCAAATTAAATATCTCGCACATGACAGCATCTTAGGCATCTTGTATTGACATGAACTCCTTAAAGTGACTAAAATGCTCTTAAGGATCTCTCATGTTCCGTCGTATTTGGCTTTTGGCTGCTTGATAGAGTTGGGGACTAGAACTTTCCGAACTACCAAAGACAATGGAGACTAATACTTGTCCATTGGGTCAATCGGGTTATATCATGTCGTTCTGCTCTCTTGAGCTTCTTGATTTCCTCTTGCATCCGTTCTACCACTGCTTGAAGGCTATTGTCATTATCTGCATCTCTCATGGATCTTTCCCTATTCCGTCTACGGTCAGCATCTCTGGCCCTATCTCTGGACCTCACCGTACTGGACACGCTTTGCTTTACGTGAACCTCAAACCGTAGCCTTGCTCCTCTATCTTGGTCTCTCACCCATACGTTGAGATGAAAAGGTGGCAGGTCGGCAGGGGTTGACCTTTCATGCCACGCATGCTCTAGCGCCGCAGCTCGTTGAGCACTAGCTTTCTCTTTTTCTATGACTTCCATCATCTGCTGTTGAAGTCTAGCATTGTCACTTTCAAGCTGATTAATCAGAAGATCGCGTTCGTCCTTCTCAGGGTTCAATCCCGGGGGACGTGCTGATTGAAACAACATCATGCACCCCAAGCGTCCTGCCCAAGCTAGGCGTCCGGGCGTTCTCCCTTGCTCTCGATGCTTCTGGCTGGTCGGTCATAACAGTGGAATCTGTCCCCGGGGTTTGAACAGGATGATATGTCCGCGTTGTGGGATCATTAGAGAACAGTTCGACCATGGCACGTGATGAAATGGTGAAGAGGCCAGAACTTGGAGTCAGGTTGGGATCTGTGGAGAACGGCTATTGTGTGTACGTTCCAGACAAGTTCACTTTAATAGAAGTTGGCAGAGCAAATGAAGTGTCAATGTTCGTAGTCACCTCAGTTGAACGCGAGTCGGGCGTTTCCTGGAAGAGTCGCACAGGGGTGACAGAGATACCAGAAGTCATGGCGGCTGAAGTTTGGCCAGTCGTGGTAATGCCGCTCGTAGGGATTACGGTAGGGATTGTCATAGCTTTTTGTCTGTGGTTTCCCACAGACGACGCCAATTGTTGATGACTAAATTATCAACAAGGACGACCTTTGTGGATCGTCAAGGTTAACCTCTGAAACCTAGGAAGGTAGAAGACCTGCAAGGCAACAAACACCTAGGAGTGTAGGGTTTGATCCCCGCGTTAGCACTCCGACGGTCAAGTCAGCAGATCGTCCAAGTATTAGAGAATATTTAGGAGCTAGGTTTAGAGATTAGGGTTGGAATTAGAGAATAAATGAGAGAGGTGTACCCTATTTATAGTGGTAGGCGGCCCATATGGTGGATTCTCGTGTGGGCTTAAGCCTTATCCAGGCCCAAGTGTACAGAAGTTGAATGGGCCCATGAGTCGATCCATGTTTGAGCTTCGTCGGGTGCTGGGTGTAGAAGTGTGCCGCTCGGCATACTATGTGCAACATAGCAGGTCGTCGTAGTTTACTCCTTAGATTCAGCAATTGAGAGTTATGCTCAACCGCAAGAAAATTTGGTCATTTGAAACATTATAAGGAATGGCAACACAAGTGTCTAGCAATTGCAAAATCTATGTCGTCCAAGTAATTCAAAGAAAAAAGCTCGCGATCAGCAGTTGCCACTGAGAAAGGAACACCATCAGTGTTGCAGTTGATTAAAAGTTTTCCATCACTTCCCCTCTTCTTCACCTTTCTATATATAATTGCTATATTCATGACCCCAATATTGCACCAAAAACATAGCAAATTGGCACACGTACGTTAAAACCCAAAACAAAGAATTAATTTGGACAATTCCGATTTTGGAGTTAGAACATTCAAACTGTTCTTCGAAAAAAAAAGTGTTTGGTACAAAGAGAGAAATTTTTAGTGTTTGTAAAAAAAAGTCAGATTTTTTTAAAAATCTTTTTAAAATAAAATTTCAGTAAAAGAAAATCTATTAAAAAATTTTTAATTTTTATTCCACGTGTCATTTGCCATATCAGCAAATTCACCGTGTTAGTGCCACGTCAGCATGTTTGACGGGTTCAGTGACGTCAGGGACCGTCAGGGAACACTTTTGATAGTAGAAGGACCATTTTGCAGAAAAAAATAGTACAGAGACCAAACTGCATTTTTCGTATAGTATAGGGACTGATCAGACCAAAATTATACATCTTTTTATAGTCATTTTCCTATGCTTTTTGGGTATTTTATACTTGATTATGCCTTATATTGGTTATATTTGTGTTCATAGGTATTGAAGAGAAGAAAAGTGCAAAATTGATGATTTTGTACCTTTTTGGAACTTTTTTGGATGATTTATGGCACAAGTATTTTCCATGGACAATTTGGATGAAGATTGGAGCTATCATGTTCGTGATTGAATAGCTTAATGAGCCAATTTTATGCTTATCAAAGTCATAAAGTTGATTGCTTAGAGTTTTCAAGGCAAAGGAGCAAAGACGAGTTCAAGGCAAGAAGACATGCTAAGGTGACGAGCTAGGACACAGCCCACCTGGGAGATCAGGCAAACCGCATGGGTCTTCAGACAATCCATGTGGGTACCCAGCTAGAGTCGTGACACTACCCTCCTGGGTCCTCAAGCAAACCACATGGGTGTTCAGAACAACCATGTGGGCACCCAGGTAGAGTCGAGGACACCCAATGCGCGCGCGCCCAGCAGGCAGCGTCGACACTCCCTTGTGTCTTCCTCTTGAAGCCTCTTCAATACTTTCCAGATTTGGCGACAGTTCGGAAAAACAGACATAACTTTTGATGCAGAGCTCTAAATGAGGCGTATGAATATGCGTTGGAAAGCTGACTCCGAGAGCTACAACTTTCGTGTTTTGGTCGAAGCCCAGTTCAGCCGTTTAAATGGACGAAAATGCCCTCGAAGTTGCTGGACAGTAGTAGTTTGGGCCAGACTTGCGATTTTCACCAATTTGAGCCCATATATCTTATTTGGACTGACCCAAAGTTGTAATTAAGAGTCTAAAACGTCCCTAGGGTTAGTTTAAGTGTTCTCTAACTCTAAATTAAACCCTAGGCAACCTCCTATAAATACCCACCTTATGTGATAGAAAAACCTAAGCTACCTAAGCATTAGTTTTCTAGGTTTTAGTTTTTCTCTGTAGTCTTTGTGGCAGCCGCCCAACTCCTTGGTGGTCTGTAAGTTTTCTTCTTTTCTTTATGTTTTTATGGATTCCACTCAATTCATGAGTGGCTAATCCTCTTATACTTTCTTTCTTTTGGTGATTTCAATCAATTATTTATGAGGAGATCTTCGTTCTTTATAATTTGATTTATCTTATTAAAATAATTTATCAATCTCTATGCTTTATATTATGATCTTAATTGTTATTGAATTAATTGATCACTAATTCTTTAATCGTTTAGATCTATTGCTATATTAAACTTGGTGAAAAGCTATGTTCCTAGGTTTAATAATTGGTAGTTTTTGGGATTGATATTTCAATTGGATCTAATGAAAAGCTATGTTCTTAGAGAAGATTGATTGGTGACAAAGATGTGTTTTTCTTGTCTTTGTACTTGCTGCAATTGTGAGTAGATCTTAATGCTTTATTCTTTATAGATCTTAAGCCAAAGTGGTAAAAGTTTGTTTTGATTAAAAGGGATTAATTGTGAAAAGCTATGTTCCAATTAATCTAATATGCAATGCAGGGAATTAGGAAAAGTTATGTTCTCTTTTCCACTGGCCAATTATTCAATTAGAAATTATTGAATAGTGAAAGGTTGATGTTTTATTCTTGGTAATTCTTAAAGAGTGACAGAACAGACTTATTGAGATGAAACTAGATTTGGAACTATTTTGATAATGTTAATCAAATGAATATATTGTGTGTCAATGATCCATAGCCTTATTGATTGATTTCAACCATTGGAAGGAAAGTATGTCTTTTTAATTAATTGTTTTCTAAGTAGTTTTTGAGTCTTTATTTTGTCTTTAATTAATTACTTGTTAAGCTTTGTTCTTAATCAATCCTTTTTCAAGTGTTTTTCATATATTAGGTTCAGAAAGTGATTTTTAGTTTTTCCCTCCCTGTGGGATCGACCCTTACTTATCCTATCTACTTAAGAGAGGTTTTGTGAGGTATTTTTATCTTGTGATTCGTTGACGACCGATCAAGGACCCCAAGTGATTTTAATCATTACAGTAATTTTGTATGTAGCAAAAAAAGTTACAGTACTTTTGTTTAATTATCATACAAGTGGATCGGCCCGCGCAGGCACGTCGGGCGTTCAGCAATCTACTTCTTTGAACAATTTTCAATGAATTAAATTGTTTGATACGTAGGAAATTTCGAAAGTACTATACTATTAACATTGAGCATATGCCCTAAAGTTAGCAATAAATAGTAAATATTAGTTTGTACATGGACGGGTGCAATAGCTTCAATTTTGTTTCCTTCTCTAAATCAATTTTGTTTCCTCCTCTAAAGTGTGTAGCACTTAAACAAAAACTAAGTCTACTATCTTCTTCATATGGACATGAAAGGCCTGAAGAGAGGTTACAATTCTAGATAATTAAGGGGGATCAGATTTATTATAACATTTATGTGAAAGGAAAGGATAATTACCAAAAAGGGCTCCAGGGCAAGAACTGGCTAGAAACTAACCTAAGGTCTTCTTAGTAATTTGGCAAGTGTGAAAAGACAGAAAAGGACAAAAAAAGTTCAAATGGAGCCTCCTCATCTATCCTCAAAAGGGGCCTTTGGTAAATTCCCTGGGTCTTTCAAATACTATTTAGTATATATATTATGTTCAATTACATGTTGTTCCTAAATATTTGTCTTTTCTTATTATTTTTTCAACAAAAAAGTATTACACGATTTTCACACACACACACACACGTGT
>AWUE01020956.1:0-28643 GCA_001974825.2 Corchorus olitorius | reverse complement strand
ATAAATCTCCAAGCTTTTGAATTTGATCCAAATTAACCTTTTTTGAATGGAATTCTTAACGGAACTGTTCAGTGTCTGACGTGGATTTTTCACGTCAGACAAAATAGGTCTCACATACAAAATTTAAGAAAAAAAAACTCTTTTAACCCACTACCTTTTTCAAAATGACCTAATAAGCCCTCTATCATTTTTATAATATCAAATAAGCTCTCAAACTTTTTTTTTTCAAAGTCTTACATGTGAGGCCCACATGTCTGATGTGAAAAAGCCATGTCAAACACTTAACAGTTCTCTTAAAATTCCCTCCAAGAAGTACTAACTTGGCTCAAATTCAAAAGGTAGGTATTTATTTGTCCGTAAAGAGCTTATTTCAAAGATAAGGGTCAAAAAGATATTTAAGCCAATAAATAGTAAAAGAGTATTATTCTATATATGGATTAATTTATATTGGATTAATGTATTATACCATTATTATTACTATATATATATATATATATTATTTATTATACTATATAATAATAATGCTACTTCTACATTTCATATCAATGCGGGGCTTGATTGAGTGGTAAGCGGTTTGTTCCAACTTAAATATGTTTCAATTTTAAGATCTTGCATACACAACCATCTCTGTTGGTAGACTTACATCAAGATTAGTTAGATCAAAGCTTTTGAATATTGGGTGGGTGAAAAATAAATGTTAAAAATGCTATTTGCACGTTATTTGTGCCGAATTTTTTATGCTCTATAACTGTCCATTCTTACTATCAATTATTTGAGTTGTGTAATATTTATTTGACAAATTTCTCCTTTCCTAATATTTTCTTTGTTTTTTTTTTTACTTTTTACTTTTTTATTTCTCTAATTTTCGGGGTTTTATTTTGGGAAGAAGATTATCTCCACTGCTAAAAAACAGTGGAGAGATTCACTGATCTAAAAAAACTAAATCTATGGTTGAAACAAATCCACCTCATCCATTTTGATTTCCTTAATAAAACATATTGTTCCATGAACTCACGTCATTTTCTCTCCTTTGAATGTTGTTTCTTCATCTTCTTCCCTATCTCTTTTTTCCCTATCTTCATTCGCAGTTGATTTCTTCTTCTCCCTATGGCTATTTCGGTTGAAATTACTCAAACTGGAAACCCAAAATTTGACAATCACGGCTACGAAATTGAACATTCCCTTATTGGTAATCACAAATCCAGACCCAAAAATTGTTCAAATCCTCTCCTTTTATTTTGTTTTATTTTTGTTTTTCTTTTTTTCAGGTTTAACTATGGAATACAATAAAATAAAATTGTAATTTTTTTAGATCAATAAAAAATATATAAGGAGAATTCCTCTTAGGTGTATTCAAAAAGTTGTCCACATTTGGTGTAATGGCATAATTCATCATTTTAAGTGTATTGGATCTTTTTAGAAAAAGACAAAACCACCCTTTAATTTTAAGAAGAGAAAACCACGATTTTATTGTCTTCCATCTCTGCAACTTACAAGTTCCCCCTTTGTTTTTAGCCAAAAAGATCAAAAAGAAAAACTCTTGCAATTTTTTTTGTCTTCAATCTTCTGTAAAATATATATCTATTGTTGCCTCTTGCTTGAAACGATAGATCAAGAGACTTTACCCTTAAAAAAAATCAATAGATTAGGAGGGAGAAGCCTAGGTCTTGATTTGGGTTATTCATGCCTCCCATCAATTTGAATCAAAAGAAACTAAATTTCTGGATTATGATGAGAGGTGCTTGGTTGGCCTGACAAGATGATCTTCAATGGCTATCAAAGACAAGGAAAATGGCGATTGGCGGAGGGAGCCGCTAGTAAGGATGAAGAACATTGTCTACTATGTCGTCATTCCAGCAGGTCTTGAGCAGATTATGCTTAGCCAGAATTGATTAGTTTTCTTGAGTTGGTTTTTCGTCATGGATCTAAAAGAAGGGAACTTGGATTTGCTTTCAACTTGATTAAAATAAATTTGCGGATTGATGCTAAAAAGTGTTGATCTTGGATTTTAATGTTTAGATTTTGGGTTGATATTAATCAAGAACTTGGAGCCCTTACTGCATCAACTAAAAGTAAGAAAAGAATAAAATCCCCAATAGGAGATTTTGATTATCGATACAGGGGCTTCAGAAGAGTAGCAAAATACATTCTACTAATTTTTATGGTTTTCAAAGCAATTGAAGAAGGTAATTGGGTTTGAAGGGGTGTTTTTGACATGCCAGTAGATTTTTCATTACACCAAAAAAAGATAACATTACACCTAAATGGAATCATTACACCATATGCTGATAACTTTTAAACATACCACCATCCGTTGATTATTTTGTATTTGAATACACCTAAGGGGAATTCTCCCAAATATATATTTTGAGAAGCTTAAAACTTATTTTGATCAAAACATATTTTTTAAAATTTTAATTTTATATATTTTTTTATATAATCAATGGTCAAAGTTTGGATAGTTTGACTAAAGTATGACACTAGGGGTACAAATTAAGTAGGAGAGAGGGAGAATAGTGGAAGGGTAAACCAATGAATAAAATATCGGATCGGAGGCCATACCGGTGAGGCCACCGGTATCCAGTTTAACCGGTTCAATCGGTTGAACCGGCTATTAAACCGTTTAAGAGATTTTTTTGAAAAAAAATATTTTTTAGTATAAAATAAATATAATATATGATGAAATAATCATTAAATAACACTTTGGTGGAATGGTTAAGTCTTTTGTTTTCATTTAAAGTGTGTTGGGTTCGATTCTTACCATTTGCAATTGTTTTTTTTAAATTTTTCAAAATGAAAAAAGTTGATCAAGTCCAAAACCGGTAAACCAGCTGGTTCAACCGCGGTACGTTGACTAGATGATTTTATATATACTGGTACCGGACTGAGCACCAGTTCCCGGTTCAACCGCGTTGAAACTGGGTCAACACCGATACGTTGACTAGATGATTTTATATATACCGGTACCGGACTGAGCACCAGTTCCCGGTTCAACCGGTTGAACCGACCGGTCACCGCGTCAACACCGGTACGTTGACTAGATGATTTTATATATACCGATGCCGGACTGAGCACCAGTTCCCGGTTCAGCCGGTTCAACCGTGTTGAAACCGGGTCAACACCAGTACGTTGACTAGATGATTTTATATATACCAGTACAGGACTGAGCACCAGTTCCCGGTTCAACCGATTGAACCAACCGGTCCAGTACGGTATTTTATTCACTGGGATAAACTTGATATAATACCCTAATTGCTTTTTGTTTGTTTTTTTTTTTTTTCTATTTTACAACATATAACAAATAAGGCCCCTACTTGTTTCGAAATGTTATGGATTTGTTAATTAGTGTTTAAATCTAGACAATTTAAAATGGGATGGAGTAGTTGAATTTAATTGAAGCTTACTATAAAATTAATCATGCCCCAATCAATTGATATCAAGTCAGATAATTAATAGTAATGAAATTAAATTTCAGAATTCAGACATATGAGAAGTCTTCCCTCATGGAAAATGAGTGGAAATTAAACAAAAAAGGCCAATCATTCACCAAAATAAATAAATTAAAAAAAAAGAGCTAAAACCTAAGCTAACAAGTTACTAAGTATTACTAATTAAAAAAAAAAAGGCAATGTCTCTTTCACACTCTTGTTTTTATATATAAACAAGGCAAGGTAAGGAGGGAGGATAAATATTTTTAGCAGGAAATTTGATAGTAGCAATATTGAATATATCGATCAGATAGGAAAAAAGAAATAATGGCAACAAGGTATTTGTATAAAGAAGTCTTACCATGTATGGCCATGGTTGCAGCTGAGTGCTCAACTGTTGTCTTAGGCATTCTATTCAAAGCTGCTTCCTCAAAGGGGTTAAGCTACTACATCTTTGTTGCCTACACTTGTGCTTTGGCCACCATTGCTCTCTTCCCTTTAGCTTTCTTCTTAATTAGGTCATCTTCTTTCTTTTATCATCTAAAATTCTTGCATGCATGTAAATTTTGTTAACAAAATTTTGTCTGTATATAGCACAGGAAAGCAGGGTTTCCCCCATTGAAGTTCCCTCTCATTTCAAGACTTCTCCTTCTTAGTCTAATTGGGTATGGAGAAGTAAATTTATTGTTTCCTTTTTTTTTTATCTAGCTAGTAACTTGACAATTAATCCAGCAAGACTTTGTTTATTTTTGGAGACAGGATTGGTGCTCAATTATGTGCATACAAAGGTTTAGAACTTAGCAGCCCAACTCTTTCTTCTGCCATTAGTAACCTTACACCAGGTTTTACCTTCATACTTGCAGTCTTCTTCAGGTAATTCCCTTCATTCTTTCTTCTCTTAAACTCTGTTTTCTTAAACCAGAGTATGTTTGTATGAATGTTTTCATATTTCTTTTTATTCTATGCATGCCTTAAACTAGGATTGAAAAAGTAACATTGAGAAGCACAAGCACTAAAGCTAAAATCATTGGCACAATAGCATCAATATTTGGTGCATCAGTTGTTGTTTTTTACAAAGGCCCCAAAGTTTTTTCTTCTCCAAATTCCACATTTTCATCATCTGAATTGTTTAATATGGGATCATTCCAACCAAATTGGGTCCTTGGTGGGCTCCTACTAGTTATGGCATATCTCGTTTCTGCCTTCTGGTTTATTATTCAGGTAGATTTTTTCAATTTTATTAGTATATATATTTTGTGAATTACTTGAAAAGCTTCATATTAATTAAACTTGAAATGTGTACCATTTTCCAGGCCCAAATTATGAAGATATATCCAGAAGAGATAATAGTAATTCTCTTTTACTACTTGTGTGTTACCATTTTATGTGTACCAGTATGCTTATTAGCAAAATCAAACATGAATTCCTGGAGACCAAGTCATGATATAGCATTGGTTTCTATCCTTTATTCTGTAAGAAATTGGCATATGATCATTAATTTACATTATTTTTTAAGTCTATTGATAATTTGCAATATCTGATAAAATGTTTTTGGTTTTTCATGTTCTTAATTACTTGGATTGGTTTAGGGTCTTTTTGCAATATGCTTTAGTAGTGTTGTGCACACATGGGGTGTTCGATTGAAGGGGCCGGTGTATGTTTCAATATTCAAGCCGTTGTCAATTGTGATTGCAGCTATTTTGAGTGCCATATTCCTTGGTGATGCATTGTATCTTGGAAGGTATTATTTCTTTCAAGTTTTCTTTTTTCTTTATTATATATACTGCCAATTAGTATCATATATAGTCTTTTAAGAGATTTGAAAATTTTGGAGATTAAATTTAATATTAATTAGGGTTTGAAAAAGCTTGAATATTCAATCTTCTTAATTAATGTTGTAGTGTCATTGGAGGTTTGATCTTATCAGCTGGGCTGTATGCTGTGTTATGGGGAAGAACCAAAGAAGAAGACCTAACATATTACTACTCTGCCTCAAGCAGCTTTTTGTCCAATTGTAAAGCCCCTTTGTTGCCAAGCCACAAGGATGAAGAAGATGAATTCTAGCTCAACATTTTTTACATATATTTTGTACATGGTTTTACAGCATTGTTTTGAATGCTAAAACATCAAATAATTTGTTCGAATGCTACTTCTACCAAAACAAAAAAAATTTGTTCAAATGGTACCACAAGCATGAGAGATATGGGAACAGAATGGTTATCTAGTATAATTCTTTGATAAGTGTGAAAAATTGTTTGTTTTTGGTTCAACCATCACTTTATAGAGAAATTATTAGATGGACCAGGTTCACCACGTTATCCATGGTCTCGATCAATAAGATTGTGACAAGTTAGATTTCTTCCTAAAATTTAGACACTAATTTAGCACCAGATTTAGCCCCTAGTTTCATCAGATGAGATTTACAGGGTTTTAGAAATTTAGGACATTAATTGGCTAGGGTTTTAAAAATTATAGGAAAAAATCTGACTTGTTAAAATCTTATTGATTGGAACCATGAATGACGTTGTGCATCCGGTTCATGTAATAATTTTTTTACTTTTTGGATTTTATGACAGAGCTAATTCTACCTAGAAAAGGCCCCATTAATGAAGGATTAAGTAATTTGTCTTTTGTTATAGGGGAAGATATAGGAGATTAGGTCATTCAAAAGGTTATGGTATATACTCATCCCACATAATCACCCTAACACCACCTCTCATTATTCATAGCATGGTTAAAATGATCTTATGCTAAACTGTGAGAAAAATGGATATTTGGGGTAGTGGACTCAGAGGTGTGTATGGACCTGACCGGGCCGGGTCAGGTCTAAACTTGATAAATATTGTATTTATGCTTGCTTAAGTCTGACCCAGTTTGAAAAATAGTCATATATATATATATAGTTTTTTTAAGGTCAATTCATATTCTATTTATTCTTGCCCAAGTTTGGTCTGGCCCGAAAAATGAGCTTATGTATATATTTTTTTAAGGCTCATTATTCTTAAAAACATGATCAAACTCGCACAAACTCGTCCATATTTAATTTTTTTAAAATAAAAATAATATTCAAAATTTATTTAATAATTTAAACACAAAAATAATCTAATAATAAAATAAGAAAAATATAAATAAGTTTTGATAAAAAAAATAGATTTTGGTGGAGTTTCCCAAGTTTTAATTAATCTACACATAAATTATTTAGGGTTAACAATTTGATGAAAATTGATATTTTTTACAGAAATTGGTATGTCTTTGATAAATTCCCCCCAATTGTTAACGAAATTTAATCCATTTCCGTTCAAAAGGGCTAATTTGTTTTTTTTTTTTACAAATTCAGGTGTGTAATTGGTAACTTTAGAAATTCAATAACTAAATTTGTTCCTTTCTTATAAGTTCAGGGGGACAAGATGTCTATTATGCATGTATATTTGTCTTTTCTAAATTTATTTTTTTCTCCAACGCGAAGGAATCACATGGTTCTCAAGTGTATATATTTATATTTAATTAAAAGTACATAATTTTTTATATAGTCATACATATGCCTTAATAGATAAACCACCCCTAGGCTGATAAAAAAAAAAAAAAAAAAACCCACCCCTAGGCTATTAAGTCATCTCTGGTTCCATCTATAGCATTTCATTAACTCAAAAATTATACAATTAAACCATCAAAATGTTATCCTCAAATTATTCCCTTCGAGGTTCCGCGACTATAACCATCTATACTAATAAAGTCAAGTCCTGAGTTTGTGTCACGAGTTGACTCAAATACAAACTCAGTTTTAAAAAAATTCAAAACGAAATAAAAACTATCTATCTTAAATAAAACTATCCATTAGAGGATAAATATAAATATTTAAATTTTATTTATATCATTTTAAAAAAATTACCCATTTAAAAAAACTGCCAAAAACTACCCACGTAGTGAGTGCACTGTGTCTTGTTAATTAATACAAGTGGATCGGCCCACGCTGGCGCATCGGGCGTTCAACAATCTACTTCTTTGAACATTTTTCTATTCGAATTAAATTGTTTGATACGTAGGAAATTTCAAAAGTACTATGATTTTAAATGTGTTGCATCTTTAAAAAGCTATACTATTAACATTGAGCATATGCCCTAAAGTTAGCAATAAATTAAAAATATTAGTTTTATATGGACAGGTGCAATAGCTTCAATTTTGTTTCCTCCTCTAAAGTATGTAGCACTTAAACAAAAACTAAGTTTACTCTCTTCTTCATATAGACATGAAAGGCCTGAAGAGAGATTACAATTCTAAATAATTAAGGGGGATAGAATTTATTATAACATTTATGTGAAAAGAAAGGATAATTACAAAAAAGGGCTCAAGGGCAAGAACTGGCTAGAAACTAACCTAGGGTCTTCTTAGTAATTTGGCAAGTGAGAAAAGACAGAAAATGACAAAAAAATTCAAATGATACCTCCTCATTGATCCTCAAAAGGGGTCTTTGGTAAATTCTCTGGGTCTTTCAAATACTATTTAGTATATATATATATATATACTTACCAGAATAAATTTTACTTATGGTCATTGCATTTTGACACATTTCCCAATTTGAATTTTGAAATTTAATTTGTGCCAAATAGCTCACTTAACTTTTAAAAATTATCAAATGTGGTCACTTTAATATTTAGGAAAATTTAAAAAAGAGGCAATGCACCAAGAATATTTTGAGTTCACTACTATGACAAAATTTAATTATTAAAAAGGAAATAAAACAACCAATAATTATTAAGAAGGAAATTGTAATCACCATTTGAACCTTTTCTATTTAAATGATTTAAGAATTAAAGAGGGAAAGTTGGAGAATTGAACCACGATGAGTTAGAGAAAAAAGGCATTGGTGTAGAGAAGGTGATTGATTTATCTAGCTGAAAGTGCAGTTTGGGAACTTAAGGCCTCAAGAGCTTCTAGGTGTCCTTTGGTTAAGTGCCAACAGAAACCTTCGAATACTGAGGTGTGGGAAAAACCAGGTAGTGGTCTTATAAAGATTAGTTGTGATGGTGCTTTTGAGGAGTCTTCTGGAGCTGCTGCTATAGGGGTAATTATGAGGGATGAATATGGTACTATCATCGATGGAGTTGCTAGAGAAGTCTCTGTTACAGCTGGAGTTGAATCAGAGGCCTTAGCAATCAAAGAAGCAGTCTCCTTAGCAGTGAAGCGAGCTCTTACTGGTGTGGTGTGATCATTGAGACAGACTCTGAAATAGTCCAGCAAAGTATCAATAACTACCCCAAGGAGCCGGTGCGGGACTGGAGAATTCTTCCCATTGTTCATGACATCAAAGTATCTCTGAGTATGCTCAACACACCCCAACTGAGATGGGTTAGCAGGAAGGCAAACATGGCAGCTAATTGGGTTGCGGTAAACACGAGGAAAGGGATGTCCCAACCATCCCATTTCCTACACATCTGTGATAAGGACGGTTCCCCCCCCAACCAATTTTGTTTTATAATAATCATAGGACTTGAGAACTATCTCTCTCTAAAGCCCAATGATCCTTTTAACCTATGTTTTTTTGGATATTTCTAATGAAAGTAAGTTGTTTTTATGGCCAAAAAGAACCACGATGAGAAAAAAATCCATAACTGCAGCTTGTATTCCAATTAGAGAGGCAATTAACGAATTGAAAGCCATAAAAAACCTGGAAACCCCATTTTACTCTCATCCTTCACACATGCATTATTTCTCTCTATGTTGTTCTTTTTGGACTTTCTTCCAGATCTTTTTTTTTCAATGGTTAATTTCTCTCTCTCAAATTTAACTTCATGATAAGCTACTCAAAATTGAATTGAATACGAGCCCAATTATATTTACAGATTTATATTGAAAGTTACTGGCATTTGTCTTCAATTGCTTACCTTCTCAAAAAATGATTCACCAATCTCATAACTGCATCATTCCCAAATTTTAGTTTTTAGTTTATCCAGGACATCATGTATGCTGAGAAGAGAAAGAGAGAAGAATTTAAAACGAATAAAGAAAGCAAAAGAACAATGAAGGGGGTATAATGGTATTTACAACATCCTAATGGGTAACTAATAAAACTTCAATTTACTTTCTAATAATTAAAATTTTCTATGGTATCAAACTCAAAATACTCTTGGTGCATTGCCCTTTCTTAAAATTTTATCTTAATATATTCCATCATTTTCATTAATGAAATAATAATATGGCGAACTGATCATATGACACATCATTTATATTCCACATTCCACTTCACCTTTTGCATTTCATCATATTTTTATATTAGTTTTCAATCTTTTCTTTTATTTATGTATTTTCTTTATTTTTTTTCCTTCAAAACTCGGAGAGAAAATATGAAGAATTAAAATATATGATGTGCAAAGTGAAACATGAGTAATGTGGCCATTTATGTGGCATGTGACTGCTGGGTGTCGTTTATCACCAAAAAAATAAAATACTAAATCTTTCTATAGACAGGGTAAGTTCAGGATCCCACAGAGAGTTGTGTTAACTAGAAAATTTATACTTCACCGTATGAAATTTGGAATGGAAGGAAATCAAACATTAAATATTTTAAAGTGTGGGGGTGTATAGCCTACTATATAGGCTTTCAGATTCTCAAAGAGAAAAACTTGGATCAAGAGGTATCAAATCTGTTTTTGTAGGATATGCTCAAAATTCAAAGGCATATAGATAATTAAATTTGGAAACGAATGTGTTTGTTGAATCCATTCATGTTGAATTTTTTGAAAATACGTTTGTGCATAATGATGTTATACATGATGGTATTAATCAACCTCATAGTTCTGAAAATCAAAGTAATGTTCCTATTTCAAGTCCTAGTTCTTCTAAAAGGAAGAAATTAGGAGAACCCTCAGAACCTAGAAGAAGTCAAAGGCCAAGAAAAGAAAATGATCTTGGTTCTGATTTTATCACTTTCTTTGTTGAAGGAAGTAGAGATAGACTTCTAAACACATTTGAGGTGTTGAGTGTTGATGATGATCCTAAGACCTTAAAGGAAGCTTTAGCTTCAAGGGATGCTGTTTTTTGGCAAGAAGCCGTAAATGATGAAATGGACTCAATTATGGCTAATGGTACTTGGGTTCTAGTTGATTTGCCTCCGGGTTCAAAACCTATTAAGAATAAATGGGTTTTTAGAAGGAAATATAATTCTGATCGTTCACTACAAACCTTTAAAGCACATTTGGTTGCTAAAGGTTTCACTCAAAAGAAAGGAATTGATTATTTTGATACTTATTCACCGGTGGCTAGAATTACCTCTATTAGAGTGTTATTTGCTCTAGCCTCCATTTATAAGTTGCATATACATCAAATGGATGTAAAAACTGCATTTTTGAATGGTGACCTTAAGGAAGAAGTTTACATGGAGCAACCGGAAGGTTTTATTCTTCCTGGTAATGAAAATAAAGTGTGTAAACTTGTTAAATCCCTTTATGGTCTTAAGCAAGCTCCTAAACAATGGCATGAAAAGTTTGATACCGCCATTTTGTCTTTTGGTTTTCGGCATAACACCGCCGATAAATGCATATATTCAAAGTTTACCAGTGAATATGGAGTTGTTATTTGTCTCTATGTTGATGACATGCTAATTTTTGGTACTAATATGATTGGTATCAATGAAACTAAGAAATTTCTTACTTCTACATTTTTGATGAAAGATCTTAAAGAAGTAGATACTATTTTGGGCATTAAAGTCATCAAATATGATAATGGGTATATGTTAAGTCAAACTCATTATATAGAGAAACTTTTAAATAAGTTCAATTATTTGAAGATTAGAGAATATACTACTCCATTTGATTCAAGTGTTACAGTTGTTAAAAGTGATGCAAGACCAATTGAACAATTGAAATATGCAAGCGCCATAGGGAGCTTAATGTATGCTATGCATTGTACAAGACCAGATATAGCATATGCTGTTAGTAAATTGTCAAGATTTACTCATAATTCTAGTATGGAACGTTGGAGAGCATTTGAAAGGGTACTTGGTTACCTAAAACATACCTCAAAATTGAGATTATGTTACTCCAATTATCCTGCAGTACTAGAAGGCTATACCGATGCAAGTTGGATCACCAAATTAGGTGATAATAATCTCAACTTCGGGTTGGTTATTTACATTAGCTAGTGGTGCTATAAGTCGGGCATCTAATAAACAAACATGTCTTGCTCATTCGACTATGGAAGCCGAATTTATAGCTTTAGCATCTGCGGGAAAAGAGGCTGAATGGATAAGAAATATGTTACTTGAAATTGACTTTTGGCCTCAGCCCATGCCGCCTGTAACCATACATTGTGATAGTGAGGCAACGATGTCTAGTGCTTTTAGTAATGTCTATAATGGAAAATCTAGACATATAAGCCTAAGACATGATTACATTAGAGAATTGATCTCTAATAGTACAATTACTATCTCCTACATAAAGTCAGCAAATAATTTATCGGATCCGTTAACTAAGGCATTGCCTAGAGATAAGGTGTGGGAGACTACAAGTAGTATGGGATTAAAATATAACCCTTAGACACCAATGATGGGAACCCAACCTCGCTTGACCAAACCGGTTATAGACTGAGGTTCAATGTGGTAATAACAAGTTATTGGCATGTCTGTTTCAAAGTGCTAACTATGTCCCATACTGAATAAAAGTTGTTAGTACTAATGTGATAAGAGAGGATGAGTTATTAAACTCTTAATGGAGCAATAAAAGGTTGTTAGGAATAAATCAACAACAAGTGACTCCACCTATATGAATATGAAGTGCTGCCGCTTCAACAAAAGTATGAAAGGGTTTTACTTTTGTACATATTCATAGAAAATGGATCGCTAGCACAGGGCCAGTCATAGTGCTAGAAGCAAACAAGAAATCTGGTTAGAAAAACTTAAGTATAGTGTGTGTGGTGTTTCCGACCCTAGACGAAAGGATTCATGGTTCAATCTTCGAACACCATGTACTTCGTTAGCGTCCTGAGATGCTTACACTAATTGAAGGTCCAATTCGTAGAATCCTTCTTGTATGCACTATGCTTATAAGTGAAGATGGTTGTTTTGAGTCAACAAACTAGTGGGGGAATGTTATATAGTTTGTTAATGTGGAATAAATCCCACATTGCTAAGGGAATACAAAGGCCATTGGTTTATATAGGCTTAAGTGCTTTTAAAGGTTATCTTTAGATAACATGTGGGCTAGTAGATATTTAGGCCATTTGGGCTTGGTTTATCTACTAATGGGCCTAGGTCAATAGACTAATTTTATTGGTCTTTGATGAGGGCACTTGGGGCACTTGGGCCTTGATGACTTAAGAAAATTCTAAGTCTTAATTTTTTATTTTCCTTAAAGAAAATTCGGTTATACCTATTTAAATAGGTATAAACTACCAAAAACTGTCTTTTATCTGATAGATACCTTTTATTTAGGAGACGATTTCCAGAGGTTGTGTTATTTCACGTTTTATAAATAGGAACGTGATTTTCCCCTGAAAATACAATCAATTCTTTTACTTCTTCCTTGGATGTTCTTAAGTGGCTTAGTTGTATCCCAAATACGACTTGTTTGATTTCTCAAGCAATATTGTATTTGAGAAAGCCTGACGCCTCTAAGTCTTGTTTTCTCTCTAATTTCAGAAAATTTCTAACAGCATTCAATTTGCATTCATGATTTCCTAGTGATTTTCCCAGTTACCTTTCAATAACTCCTCCCAATCAACTAGTTGCTACCATGTGAAACCTAACCAAACTGTATAAAATTCCAACTAGCAATAGATATATAACCCTAATTAATAAGTTGGCCACCAAATCAATTAGAATAATAAAATTATAAAGATTGACGCAGCGGAACATATTCAATCCAGAAACACACAAATAACTCAAAGAAAACTCAGAGAAGAGAAATTGGATAAAAATTATTGAATGATTGATTAACCTCATATTTAGGGTATACAACCTTTAAATAGTCTCAGGAAATAACAAAAATCAAGAAAGCCCAAAAAACAGTCCAAACGGGCCAAAATAACAAAAGCGATAAAAACTAAAACTCGCGACTGAAAACTGTAACGGCCTTTTTAGGCCATAAATGAAATGTTGAACTGCTATGCTGTGCACCACATCATAGTCAACTCGAAACCCTTTCCGAAAAGGTATTGTAGTAGTCAAACCGACTTACGGTTTGAAAGTTATGGCCGGTTTAAGCTGGCCCACAAGCAGGAACTTCAGGCCCAAAATTCAAAACGTTACACGCCCTTTCGAACGGACTTCTGACGGTCCATACGATCTATAAATGATATGCCTAGCTCATCCACATCAAAGATAAAATCTGAAATCATAAAATACCAAGATAAATAATCAGGTTAAGAACATAAATCTCACAAATCAACCTAAAAGTCTTAGCATGGAATTGGAGAGAGAAACTCATCTCATATTAATGAAAACCAATAAGAAAGAGTAGAGAAAAGAATAGAAGAGAAAAATAGATTTAAGTACAAAGGTTCCCTTTATATAGGGACTAAAACCTAATTCTAAATATTATAGGAAAATAATAAATATCCAATACATATATTTAAAATCCTAAAAAGACTAGGAAAATAGCTAACTAGGGTCTAGATGTAGTCCAAGGGTCATTGGAATAGATTGATGATGAGATCTTTGAGAAAAAAAGTCCATCTAAAGTAGGAAAAACTGATCTAAAAATCACACCTGTCAAGACCCACACGCTCCTGGACAAGGGTGCCCGCTAGCTGGTGGCACCAGAAATTGAATATTGAATTTTCACAACAAGTCTGACGCTGCCCGTCCTTGGGTATGGGTACCCGCTCCTGGATCACCTCAGCAGTGCATCTTCACAAACTATTTTCGCTTTTTGCTACCCATTCGCGTTCAATATGATAATTACTTCCATGGGAAAGCTTCAAGACTCGATTCTTCGGATTAGTTCTCCAAATTCTTCACAAAATCACTTGATTTGTCTTGTTTCATAATTAATATCTCCAAAAGTACCTATAAGACAAAAACAAGGCAATTAAGTATCAATTCAAAGTGTAGGTTGCATGAGAGAGTGTTGCTGGTGCGAAAAGCTACAACCGGAAGGATGCAAATTCTTTAGAGATTTTTCTTAGCAGCGTTTTGACAGGAGAAGCTCTTTCACTAAGATCAACAGAATTCTGCAATTCGGCGGGGATGCAAATTCAATTCCAAAGGGTTTTGTTTAGGATATTGATGGTGACAAGGCCATTAACACCACAAAAAATCTTGTCACTTCACCAGAGTTTGAAGAAAGATGTATCGACAATAATACTAAAGTCATGGACATTGATTCGGAACGGCTTGAGCAGGGATTTCTTCCTAGCGAGGAGCTTGACCTGGAAGTTTTTATTCCAGAGGACCACTGTAGCTGGTTGGAAAGAAGCGTAGTCATTCTTTTGAAACCAAAGCCTGATTTCGATGGTGTGATATCTGAGATTATGGTTGGTGATTTCAAGGTTGAGATCAGAGAACTCAGCAATGTTATGTTACTTCTTTCTTTGGAAGATGAAGACATGATTGATGATTGCATTAAATGGTGACAGGGAAGTGTAAGGATTCCATTTCAGAGATTTTTCCTTGGGAGTCCACGGGCTTTCTAAGGCAGTCCTTGGTATGGATTCAGCTTGATGATGTTCAAATGGAATTATGGCATATCAACTTCTTTTCTGCTCTTGGTGATTAATAGGGTAAATTCTTGAAATTGGATGATTCAACTCGGTTTAAAAGTTCTTTACGATATGCTAGAATGCAAACCTTAGCACCTAATATCTCTGGCATCCCCAAGGTGGCTGTGGGTTATACTTCTGGCATTAAGTTCAATATTGGTGTTTCAGTTGAAAGAGGCACTAATCTGAATCTAGAGTGGCGGAGCGTTAGGGCGGAGACGCAGCTGGTCAAGTCGGTCAATTTCACCATAATTGCCATCGGTAATTCCCCCTCGGAAATCTCCAAAGAATTTATTGGGCAAACAATTAAAGGGAACACTCTCTCCGAGGTCCAAGCCATTGACGTTGCTAATCTCAATGACGATTGCAGAACCTTGGAAATTGATATTGTGGGTGAAATTTTGAATTCGTTTGGAAGTACGTAATTTTGCTAATGTGCCATAAGAAAGAGAAGTTTTTCAAAAATTAACCAATCCTCTGTTGGTTGAGGAGATGGCAAGAGGATCCTCTCTTAATGAGGTAGTTGAACTAGAAAGATGTGGAGAGACTTCTTTGGAAAAGGATGGTGTATTAAATGAGGATGTAAACATTGAAAATAACAGTAATCACGGAGGCGACATAATTGTGGCTGGCGGTTTGCCTTTGGAAGGAGATTGCTCGAAGCAAACCAATTAATTAGGGAAGAGTTAGCTGTGCCTATATGCTCTTATGGGCTCAATGGTTGTGATGGGCTCTCACCTAACATGGAGTTAATTAAAGAAACTGAAGGTAATAGTGTTGATTTGGCTGAAATTTCTATTATGTTTATTGAGGAGGTAAATAATGGTAAGGTTTGTATTTGGAAAGTCAGAGACTTGTGAGGAAATTGAGGAGATAGAGGAAGATTGGTTTAGTATACTATTGGAAAAAACCAAGAAACACAGTAAGAAATTAGATAAGAAAAAGTCTAAGAAACGTAAGTCCAAGAAGTCGGAGCAACAATTGGAGGACACGGCTAACGGTTCTCTCTGTGATGGGGATTTTGAAAACAGGAATCGTGTTTTGATGAAGGAAGCTTAAGCTACGTGGGAGGTAGGAAAGATGCTAGGAATTTCTTTTGATTGTGATGAAAGCTTGATTTTGGAAAAGTTTAAATCAATGGAAGAGGACGATATTGCTACTTAAAAGAATCTTGGTTTGTTTCTTTGCATTGAGGGTGAATGGTGAAGCTATTTTTATGTTTTTTTTTTTGGAGTTTCTTGGTGTATTGGCGTGATATGGATGTTTCTCTTAGAGTTATATAAGGCTTTGATATGGATGTCTTCTTCAAGTTATATATCAAGAGACTTAAAGCGAAAATCACAACATTAATCATTGGGCATATCAAGAGTGAAAGAATTAACTCGCGGATGGTATGGCAAAGGCGGGTGTCGAGCAGCAAAATAGTCTAGTTGTGATGTATTGATTCCCATTGAATAGAGTTGTCCTTATCTCCATTGTTTGTTTTGGTCAGAGTGCTTGGGTGGGATGATGGGTTCTTATTGTTATGGCTATTTGGGTTTGGATGTACGCTTGATCTTTCCAATTAACAAATTTCATATTTTTACTTTTAAAAAAAAAAGTATAGGCACTTAAAAATCATCGGATATATTAAGCACAAATAATTAAGGTAAATAAATGTCTATCAGCAACGTGCTGACAATATTAGTTATTTTCTAGTTTATTGGATGGAATACGTTAGAGTGACCAAATTTGATATATACTTTTGAAACTTTAGTGACTTGGTTGCAAAAAATTAAAGATCAGTGATCTAATTGAGAGATATGTCAAAATTTAGTGACCAATGGTAAAATTTAAGCTACTCGTAAATTTTAGAAACTTACTAGTAAAATTTATGGGACAATAAATGTCTTAAACTTAAAAACATTATAAAAAACAATAATTACGGGAAGTGAAAGTACTAAAAAACCAGTCAAAAGATTTAATCTTATTAATTTGATTACTATTTAGCTTGGTTTTTTCGTCATTTCAATATTGATTTTTTCGTTATTCTCACAAACTTCTAAGGGTATTTTTGACTTTCTAACAATTTAATATAATATAACATATTTATAAGTGGTTTGGCTAAATGATCTATTTAACATTATATAATTTTCTCTGCGGTTATCCAATTAAGGTGATTTAAGTGTCTATTAAAAGATTGTTCCAAGATCTACAACTTTCATGAAGAACTCGAAAACTAAATTTAATGTTTCAAGTATCAAAAATGCTTCCGAAAAATTTGTTGTTTCGGTTAACGGGAATAGACGGTCCACTTAATATTATATAACTTTTGCTTCAGATGTCTGATTGAGATGATTCAAGTGTCTCTTGAAAGGTTGTTCGAAGATCTACAACTTTCATGAAGGACTCGAAAACTAAATTTAATGTTCAAGGTATAAAAATTGTTTCCAAAGAATTAATTGTTTTGGTTAACGAAAATAGACGGTCTACTTAATATTACATAAGTTGAGCTTATGATGGAAATTGGACCCATGGAGGGTTTTTTTTCAAACTTCCCAAAATACCCTTGGTCTTTAACTCAAATAACAAAAAAATCAAGCATGAAATAACCGAAATACCCCTATCAATTTGTTCTTAGATTAACGACGCTAATTCTTTAGACTGGTTTTTTTATCGGATCCTTACTTGAATCCAAATCTTTCAAAACACATGACCTAAAGCAATTGGTCATCGTTCTCATTTGGCAAATCCATAAGTCACCAATAATATGTTGAAAACTTATTGGGGACTATTGCATATCAAGTGCAAGAACATATTCGCGCTGTGAAACGCGCGGGTTCTTACCTAGTACTAGTAAAATTTAAGTTATGCTTGCCATCGGCCATTTGGCCTGGTGGTAGAGTACTGGACTCTTAGTTCCAGCCTACCTGGACCATGAGGTCTTGGGTTCAACTCTCACGGAATGTGAGTTTAATTTGTAGTTTATTTATTTGTGTATTTGGTTTGTAGGTAGTTTATTTATGGTATAATTTCTAGGATAGATGATGTTAGAGATTTGGTAACCTTATTTGATTTATGTATTTCAATTTGTAAATAGGGAAGCCAATGTATTTGCACATTCTCTAGCAAAATGTGGTGTGGGACTATTTCTCCCGGTGTTTGTAATCTCTAATTATTGATTAATGAAATTGAAAAAATTTAAGTTATGCGGGACTATTTCTCCCGACGTTTGTAATCTCTAATTATTGATTAATGAAATTGATTATTTGCTAAAAGAAAATTTAAGCTATACTAGGTAGGGAGAAAACTAAAAAACTGTACTTGATTTTTTAATATATTTAAATCTCCTAAACAAACACTTATTTTCTTTTAGAACGTATTGATAAAGTTGTACCCCCAAGTTTTGGAAATTTGATAAAAACCATTTCGATGCAGACAAAATGAGATTGAGATGTCCTAACTCGTGATATGGGAATCGAAAATATCCAAGGGTGGAAAATTAAAGAAGGCCAATCATTGCTAGTAAAATATTGGGAAAACTGAAAAAGCCTACGTCAACAAGGCATTGGCTGTTCGCCCGATAAGGCAAGGTTTAGGTGGGATAGAGAATATAGCAGAGGAGTCAATTAGAAGCCATGGTTAGATAGGAATAAGAGAGAAATAGAGAAAAGATCAGAGAAAATGGGAACAAGGTATTTGTATAAGGAAGTGTTACCATGCATAGCTATGGTTGCAGTTGAGTGCTCAACTGTTGTCTCAAACATCCTTTTCAAAGCTGCTACTTCAAAGGGCTTAACCTTCTACATCTTCATTGCGTACTCTTCTGCTTTTGCCACCATTGCTCTCATCCCCATAACTTTCTTCTTAATCAGGTCATCTTTAATCTTTTTTTTCTTTCTCCTACAAATTCATCAAAATTTTGTTCTGAAAAATCTTCTCTCTGTATATTTGGTTTGTAAATATGCAGGAAAGCTGGGCTTCCGCCATTTAACTTTCCTCTAATTTCTAGACTTTGCCTTCTTGCTCTAACTGGGTAAGGAGATCAAGTAAATTTCTTCCTTCTTCGTCTTCTTTTTCCTTTTAATAATAATTTCCCTAGTAAATTAACATATATTTTTTTATCTTTTGGAGACAGGTTAGCATCTAAATTAGGTGCATACAAAGGATTAGAACTTAGCTCCCCAACTCTTTCTTCTGCCATTAGCAACCTTATACCAGCTTTTACCTTCGTACTTGCAGTCTTTTTCAGGTTCCTTCTCTCTTTCTTCTTCTATTATCAGAATCTTCACTATTTTCCTATTTAATTATCTTGAAAACATATGTGGCCATATTTTATTTGGGATTTATGTTAATTAACTATAACTTTAAATTGTGAGGCCATTATTCCCTTCAGAAAAATATCTTCAATTCTAATATAAAACTGTTGTGTAAAAAAATCTCTTTTAGTGTTTTCGCGTTAAAAACTTTTTGACAGCGTAGGGGCTAGAGGTGTTCATGGATCGGGCCGGGCCTAAACTTTGATCTATATACTTATATTGCCTGTCTAAGCCCGACCCGACCCGACTAAACGGGGTTTAACTTATGCCCAAGCCCGTCCAATTAAAAAAAGTTTTGTCCAAGACACGTCTAAGCCCACCCGTTTAGTAATTAAATATATATTATTTATTTATTTTGAACTCATTATTTATTATTTAAAATATATTTATTATTTATTTAATACTCCCTCTGTCCCTAAGTCCCTTTTTGGTCAACAAACACTAAACTTTGACCAATGTTTATAAAATTATATAAATTAAAATAATTTCTAAAAATAACACTTATAAACTTTGAATTATCAAAATAATTAATTTACACATCTAATGAATATTTTAACTAGTCAATCTAATTAAAAACAAATAAAATAATCTAATTATTTAAGTATACGGGTCGGGCCGGGCTCGGACCGGGCTTTTATGGGTAAGACCAAGCCCGGCCCATTTTGTAAACGGGCCCTAAAATTTTGTCCCATCCAACGGGCTTCAAATTTTTGTCCAAACCCTCCCAAATATCGGGCGGGCTTACGGGCTTGGGCGGGTAGCCCGAGCCTTGAATAGGTCTAGTAGGGGCGTGTCAATCAATTTGTTGAAATTGACAAAGAGGTTGTAGAAACGTGAACTGGTGCGCGGAGCAGCAGATTTAAAGATCAAAGCGATTTGTGGGGACTGAATCAAAGTCACATAGGAGCATTTAAATCATTGGATCCACAAGAGCATGTCTTCCTAAATTTGCGTTTGCAAGATCTTCTCGATTGAATTTGAAAGAAAAATAACAACGGATTGTTATTGCTGAGAGAGAAACACGTGTACGGTGTTTTTATGTTCAGAGACAAGATTGAAATAATGAAATATTGAAGAACGAGTAAGAACTCGTGATGAACAAGAGGCAAAAGCACAGAGCTTTTCAGAGAAACTAAGCACGGAGCTTGGTTTTTTGCGCCGAGCAAGTTTGTAGCTGCAGGAGCTGGTTTTTGTAGCTGTGGAAGCGTGTTTGGAGCACTGGAGTTGATCCCTTTATGTAGGGGGTGGCATGGGCCTAAAACTTGATGGGCTTGACTTGTTGAAGAAGGCGAATTCCTCCTCCTTAGGAGATGACAACTTCCAGGAAGGTGAGCTGAAGCTTCTTTCCACTTCTGATTTCCAATGGCTGAGAGGAGGGAGGAGACTATCCCAAGGCGTCATCCCTCTTGATGGAGGACGGCAATTTTCCCTCCTGATGCATGATAGACAACTTCTCCTTCTTCCTATCGCACTTCAGCTTGCCTTCGTTGCTTCCTTTGAGCCGAAATCAACTAATTTGACTAAGAAGTGGCCTTCGGACATCAGGACTTGGAATTTTATCATCAAAGCCACGAAATTGACTTTACTTAGTCATATTTAGCACCTCAAATTATAAAAATAATACTTAGTCAAGAAAATGGCTTAAACAGTGGTGGAAAAGCCACATGTCCTTAACTGAAAAACTTGCAAAAGTTGCAAACAAAGTCAGAATAAGCCAAAATTTCACCAACATGGTTTAATCAACCTAGTATGATATTAGGAAAAGACTTAGTCGAAAATCACCATGTTTACATAGTGAAATTGGCTTCTCTCCCCAAATTGTCCGTAATTGAAAACCGTGAATAAGTTTTTCCACAGGTGTCCACAGGTTTCGGAATAAGGTGAAATTTTACCAAGATGATCTACATGACTCAAGGATCATCATGGTATGCTCCCTTGTTGAAATCGCAACCTCTAGCCTCCTCAATTGATCAATTTTACAATTTTGTCCTTAATTGAACAAAATGCAAAAGTTGTAGCTTTGCCTCCCGGGGGAAGTGAGAAGGCTAGGCGATTTCTTTACTATATTAGGTCGACAATGTTGAGGAGTTATGAGGTTGAAAATCTCATGCCTCTCTCACTTAGATGAGTGTTTCTCTTGCTGACAAACTTTAGCTCTTTGTCTTCTTCCTCTAGGAAGAAGGAAACAACTTTCCTGAGAGCAGGGCGGCCTCTCCTCATCATGGGAGACGACTTGGGCTTGTTATGTGAGTCCATAAGATGTTTTTCCATCCTATGGTATGATGGTATACAACTTCCCTTTTTACTGCTTGTCTTCCTAGATGACAGCAACATTAAAGGAAACTGTCTCTTCATGGCCTATCATGCCACTTTCCTTGGTCAGGGGCGGCATTCAAGGGAATTTTAATAATAATTATTCTGAAAAATAGTTATTATTTAATAAATTTCAGCCCTTATTAATTAATTATAAGATTTTCCTAATTCTATCAGAATCAGGGTGGTGTAGAAACTAAGTTTCATCAGGATTTTTAATCAAATCTTGACCATACATCTTAATATTATTTATGTGAAGACCAATTTACCCTTAATTGTAAATTGAGACATAAAAAAAATTAAAAAAATGTGAAATGGACCTGCACCAAAAGCTATTATTACAATTAAAAAAAGTGTGAAATGGACCTGCACCAATATTATTATTATTATGAATTTTCTTTTCATATATAGTGTCTGGACACATGATGAATTCCACCTACTTGCATTAAAATAAAGTTCGAGATGATGTAAATTTGAAAATAAAATCTTACAAGATTTTTGGACTATATTATAAAACTCTTTTTTTTTTATAACCACTATTATATTATAAAACTCGTACGAATCTTTATGATTACCACTATTTTATGATTTTTCATAAATGATAAGACTAAACACCAATAAATATATATATATATATATATATCTTTTTAAAAGTAACAAAAAGGTCTTTTTCTTGGCACCATAAAGTAACAAAAAGGTTTAGTGGACGATTTTGATTTACACTCAAACTGATTAAAATTGATAAAATTTTATGTATAGGTTAATTGTCACTATCGGTCGGATTAATTATGTTGGTCAGGTGACCCATTTTTGCCATAGGGTTTAGGGTAAAATGTACAACTATTAGTAGTAACGGTCTCTACCTTAATTAACAAGAGTGTGAGAATACAATTATTTTGACCGCCAACGCACTTGTTATAGGAGAGGGGTATATCATGTACAGCTACGCCCTGTTAAGGCAAAATGTTTATATGCATATGTGTGTCTTCATCTATTTATGGCTTATTAGCCGTTTTTGCCACTGAACTATTGGGCTAATAAAGCACACTTTACCCCTAAATTATTTTTGTAATAATTTGACCTTTGAACTTAATTTCCAAATTCAGGACAATTAACTAGTTGTCATGAATTTAGGAAATTCAGAGGACAAATTATCATGAATTTGGAAATTTAAGGATAAATTATTGCGATTTGAAATTTAGGCGATAAAATGTCCTTTGCCCTATATAATTTAGGGATGATAACGCTAACAAGCCTTTTAATTTATTATTTCCTTTCTAATCTATGCATGCCATGCCATTAACCAGGATGGAAAAGGTAACACTGACAAGAGCAAGCCATCAAGCAAAAATTATTGGCACAATAACATCAATATTTGGTGCATCAGTAATTGTTTTGTACAAAGGCCCCAAAGTGCTTTCTTCTCCACATTCCACACCTTCATCATCTAAATTGCTTCAACAGCCTCTGCAATCATCCCAATCAAATTGGGTGTTTGGTGGGCTCATACTAACTATGGGATATCTTTGTACATCTTTATGGTATATTATTCAGGTACAATTTTTCAATTTTATATGTTTTGTGAACTATATATCAGACTAATAGCTTCACTTTTCACATATAAATTAAAATTGAAATTGTGTTGCAGGCTCAAATTATGAAGATATACCCAGAAGAGATAATCGTAAATTTCATTTATTACGTGTGTATTACTATTTTATTTGTACCAATATGCTTATTAGCAGAATCAAACATGAGTTCTTGGAGACTAAGACCCGATATTGCATTGGTTTCTATCCTTTTCTCGGTAAGAAATTAGCATATATAATCAAATTAGTTTACAATTGTAATTAGGCAGATAATTTGCAATATCTAATCAAATGTTTTGGTTTTTCTTGTTTTTAATTATTTGGATTGGTTTAGGGTATTTTTTCATTATCCTTTAGTACTACTGTGCACACATGGGGTGTAAAATTGAAGGGGCCAGTGTATGTTGCAATATTCAGGCCATTGTCTATTGTGATTTCAGCCGTTATGAGTGCCATATTCCTTGGTGACACATTGTATCTTGGAAGGTATCATACATTTCTTTAAATTTTTAATATTATTTATCACATTTAATTGAAAATTAGCAAGCATGCTTGATTCTATCTTCTCAATTTTGTAGTGTCATTGGAGCATTGATCTTGTCAGTTGGGCTTTATGCTGTGTTATGGGGAAAAGCCAACGAGGAAGACATGAAATATTATAATGACTCTGCCTCAAGCAATTCGTCCAGTTCTAAGGCCCCTTTATTGCCAAGCGACAAGGATGAAGAAGATGAAATGTAGCTCAAAAGTTTTCACATATTCACACACCGTTAAATGTAACCCCGGCCCTGGTCCTTATTTGAGCAGATTTTACAACGTTGGGTCTGATTTGGTCAAATTAAATGGTTCGACCCCAATTTGAGCATTTTCGCAGAGCCTATATTTTTTATATATAATATGGTTTACAGCATTGTTAATTTTGAATGCTAAAGCATCAAAGAGTTTGTGCAAATGCTAGGTACCACAAACAGGCGGATCTTGACAAATTGGGCCTCATGTTATAATGAGGATCCGCCCCTTGTTCCACAAGCTGACACGCATGGGAAAATGTGGGATCTAAAAGGTTGATTTAGTTTAATTCTTATTTAGATATAAGAGTGAAGAATTGTTTTTTTAATGGAACAGAAATGTGAGGCAAATATATTCTCCAAAATAGAGAGATGAAGTGTTAAAAAAATGATTATTTCACACTTCATGGATTTATTATATAGCTAGTTCTACACGTACTAAAGAGAGAAAATTCCCCATCAATGAAGGTCACAATTGAGGTGAATTGGTCTTATCATATTTATAATCAAGATGAGTGGTTAGGATTTAATCAAAATTCCTAAAGAAATTAGGTTTCTGCACCACCCTTGTAAATTAATTGTAAGGGCTGGAATTAATTAATAATTAATTAAATAATAATTATTTTATTGAATAATTATTATTAAAAATTACACATGTGTCGTCCCTACCCAGGTGAGTGGCAGAGAAAATCAATCGGAAGCAGTTTCCTTTAATATTGCTGCCTGCTAGGGAGGTAAACAAGTAAAAAAGGAAAATTATTTGTCATCTGCCCATGAGATGAAAAATACCTCATGGACATACATAGCAAGGCCCAAGTCGTCTCCCATACAGAGGAGAGGCCGCCCTCTGCCCTGCAGAGAGATATTTTTCTCTTCCTGCAGGAAGGAGGCAGAGAGCTAAAGTTTGTCAGTAAGAGAAACATCTATGCACGTGAGAGAGGAATGAGATTTTCAACCTCACACCTCCTTCATATAGTCGACCAACCATAGTGAAGAAATCGCCTAGCTTCCTCCCCTCCCCGGGAGGTGAAATTGCAACTTGTATTTTGTTCAATTCAGGACAAAATGGTAAAATTGACCAATTGAAGAGGCTAGAGGCTGCGATTTCTACCAAGGAGCATACCATGATGATCCTTGAGCTCTGTAGATCATCTTGGTAAAATTTCACCTCATTCTGACATCGGAGTAAAAACTTATGCCCGGTTTTCAGTTAAGGACATTTCGGGGAGTGAAACCCAATTCACCATGAAGGAGAGCTCGAATTCACTTGAGATTTTTTCCATAATCTTATGGGGATAATCTAAGTCTGCTGGTGAAATTTTGGTTAATTCCGAGATCGTTTTGCAACTTTTGCATTCTTTTCAATTAAGGACATGTGGCTTTCTCACCCCGGTTTAAGTCATTTTCTTAATTAATTATTATTTTAATGATTTGAAGAGCTAAATATGACTAAGTATGAGTAATTTCGTGGCCTTGGTGATCAAAGTCCAAATCATGATGTCAATTGGCCACTGCTTAGTCAAATTAGCTAAATTCAGCACAAAAGAAGCAATGAAGGCTCGTTGCACTGTGATAGGAAGAAGGAAAGAGTATCATCAACCACCCGGGAGGCAAATATCCATCTCCCATCCAAGCAGAGTGGCGCCCTGATATCCATTTTCCCTTCTCCCTAGTTGGAAGCAATCAGAAGGATAAAGAAGCTTCAATGCACCTTCCTGGAAGCTGTCATCTGCATAGGAGGAGGATTTAGGCTTTCTCAGCAAGGCAAACCCATTAATGCCAAAGCCCATGCCGCCCCCTATATAAAAGGAGGCTATTCTCAGGTTTTAGGCACATATCACTCATCTCAAATTCAACTCCTGAAGCTACAAACTTGCTCCGCGCAAAAAACAAGCTCTGTGCTTATTTTCTCTCTGGCTCTGCGCCATTTTCACCCTGTTCATCACGAGTTCTTCACTTGTTCTTCATATTTTCCTTGTTTAGATCTTGTCTCAAGACAATCAAACACTCTTTTAGTGTTTTTCTCTTGTTTCAATCTTGTCTCCGGACATACAAACACTGTACACGTGTTTCTCATTCAGAAATAACAGATCAGTTTGTTATTTTCTTTTCAATTTCAATTGCAATCAAAGCATATCTCCTAGATCTGATCCAAATAGAGAGAGGCCCATAGATGGAAAGTAGTTCGTTTGCGGATCCAATGATTTAAATGCTCCGGTGTGACTTTGATCTAGTCCCCACAATCGTTCTGATCTTTTAATCTGCTGCTCCGCGCTCCAGATCCAGTTTTTACACCCTCTTTGTCAATTTCAGCAAATTGACTGGCACGCCCTTATGTTGTCATAAAGAATTCTCCGCGAAAACTCTAGCAAGAGATTTTTGGCGCAACATCTCTTTTTGGCACACCCAGTGGGACCCAGCAAGATCTTGTCTTCTCAACTCGACGTCTCCAATAAGCTTTCTCTCTCAAAGTCGGCGATCCCCGACTCTTTTCTCAATTTTCCGTGCTACGTTGGACTGCCCCACTCGGCCGCACCAACATCTCTTTTTGGCACGCCCGGTGGGACAAGCACATCTGCTCTCCCTCTCTGGCGCCTTCAGCACTCTCTTTTTCTCTGCATAGCCGACGATCCCCGGCTCTCCTTCTCCTAGTCTCTCAGCAAGGTGTCCGCCTCACTCGAATGTCCACACCAAATCACTTTCCTTAACACTTGAAGCAGGACAAGACAGCAGATCTCTCCTCCTCTCAACGTCTTAGGGTAAATTTTCTTTACTTTCTCTTTTCCCTTCCTTTCTTTCTAAGTCCTACCAAGTGGTAAACATGCTACCTAAGGTTGATGAAGGCAGATCTAGCCATGTTATGCAAACCAGAAGCAAAAACGTGGCAGATCCTTCACAATTACCTTTGAAATCTGATTCAAAGGTCTTATTGCAATACCTCACTGAAGCCATGAATGAAATTTCTTTGGCACAGGAACAAAGGATGCAGCAACTTATGAGATCTATAGATCAGGTGAGCAAATCTCATGACCAGCTTAAGGAGGCTAATGACTCTTTTAAGGAAGGGATAATTCAAGACCATGAGAACATCTTAGCTCAGATTGGTCAAGTAGAAGAAAGACTCGGGGGGCAAATCCAACAGATAGCCCAAGATCCGAGACAAGTTAACATGCCTGCACTTCTCCCTCCACCTGTGGCGCCACTGGCTAATAATGGTGCCAACCAGGTGAGAGTTCCACCTCAAGTGGAGATAGTTGGTAACAACAACTTACCACCTCATAGGGAGGGAATAGCAAGGGGTGAGAATGAAGTTGATCTCATCCCTAGACACCAGGAGGTAGTTGATCATGCATTTGATAATGTGGATGAGGAAGTCAACCCAATTGGTCCTCGAGCTGCAGCCTATGTACCACCCCATGTGAGGAATGGTAATGGCAATGACAATGGTGCAGGGAATGGTCATCAACGCCATCCTACTCCACGCCATCCACCTCAAGGTGTTGATGCACAAGGCCCAGTCAATCAAAAGCACATCAGGGAGATGATTGAAGACATGATTGGCCCAGCCTACAGGAGGGTAGGCATGCCATCTTTTCAGAAGCCATACCCTGAGGAGTATGATAGGATCTATCCTCTGCCTCGTGGGTACAAGGTCCCTGACTTCACAAGCTTCTCTGGCACCTCTAGTGAGCAGACGACTCTGGAGAACATTGCTCGTTTCACTGTACAATGTGGAGAAGCCAACTCTGGCTACCACAAGCTTCGCCTATTTCCCAACTCTGTCACAGGTGCGGCCTTCACTTGGTATATCAACCTACCACCCAACTCAGTAAGAACCTGGGAGGAGATGGAAAGGTTATTCCACACACAGTTCTATAGAACTGAACCTGAGGTCTCCATGGCAGACTTGTCACGTCTCTACCAAAGAAAAGGAGAGCCAGCTGAGGAGTACTTGGCTCGTTTCAAGAAGCTAAGGAATAGGTGTCATACGCCTCTCCTTGAGATAGAGTTTGTGCGCCTAGCTCAGAATGGACTTGACATAGAACTTCGAAAGAAGTTTGAAGGAGTTGATTTCAGAGACTTCTTCGAGATGTCAACCAAGGTGACAAGGTATGAGACTCTTTTACGAGAAGAGAATGAAAGGAGAAGTTAATCTAATGGCACTTATTATCAAGAGCCAAATTTTGAACTCGGGATAACTGAGGTCAAGGCAGACCGCCCCATTGAGTGTCCATGTCTCGAGAAGGTAGGAGTAGGACACCCTCAGACCCAGGAAAGGTTTACTGCTATGTACCAGAGACAAGTAGAGAAGAAACCTTATGATGGAAGCAAGACTTACTCATTTGATACTTCAAAAACAAATGAAGTTTTTGACTTCCTACATAAGTCTGGTATGATCAAGTTACCACCTGGACATGTCCTTCCTTCGCCTGAGGACATCAAAGGAAGAGAATACTGCAAGTACCATGACTCCTGGAGGCATCCAACCGACAATTGTACTGTGTTCAAAAACATAGTACAAGAAAAGATAGAAAA
>AWUE01020955.1:0-14203 GCA_001974825.2 Corchorus olitorius | reverse complement strand
AAGCTTTGTTTGGCCTCATTAGAGTTCATCTTGAAGAGTTAAAGGCCATCGGAGATCATTTGAAGCCCATTGGAGATCATCAACAAAGGAATATTCCAATCGATTCCAAGTTGTGCACTCTTCTTGAAATCGATGAGCATTAGGTCATTAGAGTTGTAATTTGGCCATTGTGGGCTTAATTCTATCTTAGATTAGTTGATTATTTAGTTAAGAACCTTATTTGGGTTGGGCCTTGTTTAATTAAGTCCAATCCTTAGCTATTTTTCTATTGGTTGTATTTTTGGATAGTTTCTAGAAGCTTCATTAGGGTAGCCGCCTATGGCTAATAGAGGAGGCGGTTTAGGCTTTTCTAAAGGGGGTTTGCGCAAAGGCTTTGCCTATATAAAGGCTCTACCTCCCTCTTGTAAACACAAGTTAAGTTTTCAATAAAGATATTGAGGTTATTCACCCAATTTGATTATCTTAGCTTCATTGTTCTAGTTTGAGCAAAACTTAGGGTTCTTCAATCTTGTAGAGTCCTAGCAAGCAATTAAGTAGTGTTGCTTGATTGTTTGTGAATCTTGTGTTCTAGAGTTAACAATTGTAGGTCTAATTGGAGACTTTGGGCCGACGAAAGAAGAGGATTCACCTTGTGAAGGTCATCGACATACACATCTAGAAGTTGAGGAAGTTCAAGTCGACTTTGATAGATATTCAAGGCTAGATTTGAATCTAATACAACTAGATTCGTATCAGATAGGGCAAGTAGGGGTCGAACCCATAGAGAGATAGATTATTTATCTTTTTCTTAAATCAAATAAACAAATTAAAGAGACTTTTTATAGTGAAATTAAATCTACTCAAACTAACAATTAAAATTAACTAAGGAAGCAATCAAGAAAATTAAAGAAAACAATTGATAAGAAAGCAATGAATAATCAAGAAAACAATTAATAAAAACCTCCAACGTAGAATTAATATCTTGACAATTATAACATGGATCATTGATATCTAATAATTATGAAATCAAAGAATAGCTTGTTGGAATTAAATCCTAAATTACCTTAATTAGATAAGATTACCCGTCAAGACTTAAATTACCCCTATTATTTCCTAACAAATCAATTATCCATCAAGGCTTAAAGATTAATCAAGAAACAAAGCATTAAGAACTAGTAATTTATACAAGCACAAAGAGCAATTTCTCACTCAACGTTCCTTATCTCCCTTAGAAGGAGCTTCCGCTCTCAATCAATTGCTACAAACAACCAAGCCTGAACGTCAATCCGCGACTTAATCTAGCTAATGTTAACTTAATTTATCAAGAAAGTGCCGGCTCAATCCATCAAAACAAGCAACATAGAATTAAAACAGAGATCAAAGGAATAGTCTAACAATTATCATATATAAGCACAAAATCTCACCATTATATAACTCAAGAGATCAATTAAATTCTACATTGGAGAAAAGAAAAGGTCTAATCACTCATGAATTGAGTGATCATCCAAAGAAAAAGAAGAAAATCTTAACTTATTGATGGGAAGAAAAGGGGGCGGCGGCTCCAAAGCTTTTGTCCTCCAAATCTTCAACAATTCTACCAAATACAATTTCTAGATCTACATACATTAAAAACCTAGACCTAAGGTGGCTATTTATAGTGGAAATAACCCTAAAGACTCTAATTCTAACTAGGAAAGGACTGTAGGACGGTTTTGGGGCTGACTTGGTCTCCAAGTTGGATCAAAAGTCTTCCTAGAGTAGATACCAAGTCAAAATAGGATCCTGGAATTTTCTGGATTCCTGCAGGAACTTCGACGGCATTTTTGGGCTTAAAAACGGCAGAATTGGGTCTTGGACTTCAAAGGAGAGTTGTAGATCTCGGAGTTAGCTTTTCAACGCCTACTCACGGGCCTACAACGGATATCTGAGCAGAAAGTTATGATTTTTCTACAAAGACTGCGCTGAATCCTAATCCTGTTAGGACTAGAAGCGGGAATAA
This sequence comes from Corchorus olitorius, assembly GCA_001974825.2. Lineage (NCBI taxonomy): Eukaryota > Viridiplantae > Streptophyta > Magnoliopsida > Malvales > Malvaceae > Corchorus > Corchorus olitorius. Next base: position 12,225 of record AWUE01020955.1, on the reverse strand, counting down.
GCAGGAATTGGATATTTTCTTGGACATAGGCGGCACAAATTGGGTTTTTAATTCCAATTTTGGGCTTATATGGGCTGAGTATTATCCCATATAAAATATCCAAAATTCCAAAGCTTCCGGGCTTTATTCAAGCCTTGTCTTCAATCCTTCGCAATTAAGTCTCCAATCTTCAATTCATGCTCCTTGAAATAATTCTTCAATGATCTTCAAATCTTCAAATTATCATCAATGAGTCTTCAAACACGAGTTTCAAATCTCCAAATCTATACTCAAAATTCCTTTGCTCATATCTGTGTAAAAGGTCATCAAAATAGCTCCAAAAGAAGTGAAAATTAACAAATTCTCAATTTCACATCACTTAAGGACTCAAAACACAAATGTTATCAAAATAGCATATATTTAAGCATAAATAGATCCAAAAACATAGTAAAATAGCCATAAAAATATGGTTATTTTTGGCTCAATCACTAAGATAGGATAAAGGCCTCATATGGCCGAATTGAACTATGCAAGCCCAATTAAGCATCAATAGCAAGCAAAGTGATGAACTTGTCTTCATGCGATTTCTCCTTGCTCAAATCATCTCCCAAAGTCTTCAATTGAAATTGAATGGACTTAATATCATCAAGATGAGTTCGAACAAAGCCCATAAGTGCATCCTTGAACCTTTTAGCTCTTGATCTTGTCATAAAACCTTCAGGCAAGCTCAATGGATCAAATGGCACCTTCTTAAGCTTTGGTGCAAGTCCATCTTGATCTCCATGGTCTACTTGCATCTCCATGCCTCCATGTAGCCCATGCACATCCTTTCCATGCTTTCCATGCATATCTTCCAGTATATGATAAGCCTTGGGCGCATCACGTTTGTTAGTTTTAATTTAGATTTTAGGGTTTATTTCATACTTTTGCTGCAATTCTTTCAATTTGGCCCTGACGTGAACTGTTGTTCTTTTTTTTCTGTAGGTCTCTTTGTCTCTGTTTCCAGATTCCAGTGCTGAGGTGGGTGGCCAATACGAACAACTTGATAACTGAGCGTAAGGCTCTATTCCCTTTGCTTGTGTTAAATGTAAGGGAATTGACCCCTGATAATCTTTTGCTTGTGAAAATGGCAAGATGTAATATCTTTATCCTTATTGTATCTATGTGATGTGCCATATGAATAATATATATACTTTTAATGTTAAAAATGAGAAATTTTCCATTATGATGATATTTTTAATGGGAGAGGCTACCACATATGTATAATCTTTCTTTGGCTCAATTTGTTGGCTATAGCAACAGTGTCAGTGTATCATTGAATATCTTGTAGATTTAGGTTAGTCCATTTTATGCTTTCCAGATTAGTTATATAACTTTTACCTCATACATAGCTATTCCTTTGTCTAGTTTTGGATTTCTATTGAACAAAATTAAAGAATCCTGGTGTAGTAGTATTTTTAGTGGAAACTAGTTATTTCTTCTCTTTCTTTTCTATAATAATTTTGTTATATTCTGAAATTTATGTTTGCTTGAATATTATGTTCTAATAGGCTTGTGTGATTGTCCTAATTGTAGATGTCAGAGATGGATCCTATTGGCAGTCCAGTAGACATCCAACTGGATGTAGAAAGTGATTCAAGTGAAGATTAAGGTTCGGGTTTCGGTGTTAAATCGAAAGCTGAGGTTTCCCGGCGGCAGATTCGAGGGTTTAGGCTTTAGGCTTGATTCGTTTCAAGGTGGGATTCGAAGGTTTAGGGGTTCATTTGGGTCTAGTTTAGGAAAAGAGGGAATCTTGAGGCTTCGGGAGATTGTTATCCCACCGGAAAAGTTATGCTCGGTGTTAGAAGTGGTGGTTTGGGTGGTGAATTGACTCTAAGGAGAGATTAGTGTTTAAGCTTTAGTGTCAAGAGAGAGAGGGTCACCGAATTTTGGCTTGCAGCAGTGAGGAAGGCTCGACAAGGAAGGAGAAAGAGGGACGGCAGCGCTGTCTTGTAGTGGAGTTGCTAGGGTTTCCAAAGTGTAAGGGAAGAAGAAGAAAGAACCCTTTTATACTCTGGTAAGATTTCTAATCTTTTTCGATTAAGCCCTTGATCTTGTGCAATTAAATCCCACAGGTTGTAAATTGGTTCACATAAAGACTAACACTTGTTCCCGTGTTCGGTATGGTCCCTAAAAATTTCAATTAGGTCCTTGATTTGAATTTCCATGTTAAATTCATTTAATCTGATCCCTGATCTAGGATTCTATTTTCTGATTAAATGCAATTTGGTCCCTGCTTTAGGATTTTATTTACTATTTGATGCAATTTAGTTCCTGATTTTAGAAATTGATGCTAGAATTGTGCAATTGGGTGCTTAATTTACATTATTGATATTTTATTTATGTTTTTGCTTTCCTGAATTTTGCTAATCATTTACTTGAAGTGCAGAAAAGTCCCCAGCCTGTCCAAGTTAGCCCTTAAGTTTTTATTTCCTTCCATTTAAGTAATTTGTTGTCTAAGTTAATTGGCCCAATTAGGCCTTGCTTTGTAATAATTTAGTAATTTAGAGTAGAGATAAAGTAGAACCTAATTGCATGCATATCATATTTACTTGCCATTAATTATATCTATTTGCATATCATGCCACCTCTTAAAATCGTTGATAACCATAACCCTTCCGAAGAAGGGACATTCAGTGAGTGGTCGAGTTTTCGGGGCCACTAAATGTCTCTGAGGATGAGACGGTTCTTCTCGGGATGCGTTGGGGCTCCGAGCATATATCCCGGGAAGTGCTTTCAATAGCCCGGGTTACGTGAGTCAACTTTTAAAAATCGGACCTTGCATTCATCATTTGCATACATGCATTAATCGAGAGTTAGAAAAAGATTTTTTCTCAAATCATGTTCTCTTATTCAATTTTCAAAATTAAGAAATGAGAAATTCAATAGTTTTCAAGGTAAGCATTTTCAAAAAGAAAAAAAAAGAATGTTTTTAATTGAGTAATTCCAAAAGAAGATTTTGGAAAATAAAAGTTTAGGTAATTCCAAAAGAAGATTTTGGAAAATAAAAGTTTAAGAAATCCAAAAGAAGATTTTGGAAATTAATAAAATTGATTGAAGCTTTTTTTCAAAAAAAAATGGTAAAAAGATTTTGTTACAGCATTTTGTTCAAAATTTCTTCCCGGTGCGGAAGATTCGACAAGAGAACAAACAGTGAAAGAGAATCGAGACAGAATTTATCGACGGTGTTTGGTCCTATTCTTCGAATTCTCGACATTCATTTTAAAATGCTTTTATTTTCTTTCATAACCCTTTTCAAAATAACAACCAAGATTAGGAAAAGCAACCATATTTTTCTTTTGGACCCATTGGATTTAGTTAGACTAGAGGTACCGTCATTTGACGGGCGAGTCAGGGGTGCTAATCCTTCCCCGAGCGTAACCGACTCCCGAGCCTAGATTTAGGTTGCAAGACCGGACCTTAGGTTTAGTGGGTCCATTGCCGAGCTTTGGACTTTACTTAGCTTAGGTGGCCTTTAGGTGACTAATCACACCGTAAAAAAGATTAGTGACGACTTCTCATTTTCAACGTCATTTCGGTAGGGTTCCCCGGACCCGAACGTTTCGACAGTAATAGAGTAGTATTCCAGTATCAATGTTATTTATGAAAAATTCAAAGCCTGTACAAGTACTTTTGATTTAAGTTTCAGTTTAAGACAATGGCCTGTAATTAAATTATTCTCGCTTTATGTTTCAAGTTTCCGGAAAATGGTGTGTGGTAAGGATGCTCTCTATCAATGAAGAATATGCAGTTATGGTATTACAAGACAAGGAAATCCCAACTTTCTTCCTCTATCTTGAATGATGACTCAGTAGGATCATGCATCATAGCATTCATTTGCAGTATTTGCATAAGGACAAAAGCCCTGATTATTGACAGAATTGTAAATGGCCTGTGGAAGTTCCTACCAAATGGTGGAGGTACTCCACGCCCTTAAAAATCTTGAAAAACTTGGTAAATAAAGATTAATTACTAACAAACAAAACAAATTTAAGTCTAAAAAAAAGCTCCACCCAGAAAAATATATCAGCAAACCCAGCAGTACAATATCAGATCTAAGGCCAAAATAATGGACGAACAGGCCACGAAAATTCAGCAATTGAGAGAGGAAATCAGGCGCAAGGACGTAGAGCTCAAGCGCAGTGATGAAGAAGCACGACGCCGAGAGGAGGCGACAAACGCTAAGATAGAACAACTAATGGGAATGATGCATCAGTTTTTAAAAGGGAAAGTTGTGACAGATAACACTCAGGATGTAGAGGACCCGACAAGAGCCGACCTTGGGGGAAGCTCGGGAATGACCGGGCTCGGGATCAGAAATACCAATATGGCGCAAGTTAATCTGCCGTCCACGGAAGCACCACCCGGGTGTCGGAATTGGGCCATCTGATCCTCCGGCGTTTCATTCAAGAATTGATACTGCATCTGCGCCATTATAGGATTATTCTTATTTGTACCAACCAAGGGTAGCGGTTACTAAGCCCATTGATTTGATGGGGGAAGATGGATCCAAGAAGAATAATATGACTGAGGACAACAAGCGCAGTTGAGCTTAATAAAGGAAAGACTTCGTGGGTTGGAAGGATCTAGTAGCTATTATAGTCTTATAGATACCTCAGAACTGTCATTGGTGGATGGACTAGTGATACCTCCAAAATTCAATGCCCCAGAATTTGAGAAGTTCGACGGAACTAAGGATTATCCACACAACCATCTGAGAAGCTACACCAGGAAGATGGGTCCTTATGCAAAGAATGAGAAGCTCATGATTCATTGTTTTCGAGATAGCCTAACACGGACAGCTTCCACTTGGTATAATCAGCTTGATAGGTATCGTATTCATTCATGGGATGATCTTGCAAAAGCCTTTGTCGATCAATACAAGTATTTGGTTGAATTAGCCCCATCTAGAGAAACCCTAAAAGCCATGGAAAGAAAGCCTATTGAAAGTTATACATAATTTGCTCAGCGATGGAGAGATAAGGCTTCTCAGGTCAGGCCACGAATAGAGGAGTCAGAGATTTCTGGTCTTTTCATTGATACCCAAAAATCCGTCTTTTTCGAAAAATTGTTCAACTTGGCATCTGAACCCTTTGCAAAGATCATAGTGATAGGGCAAAAATTAGACTATAGCATCAAATCGGGGAGGATTATTGTTGGGGATGAAGCCAAGAGGGGACAGATTGGGAAGAAGAAAGAAGAGGTCAACAATGTCAACCAGGCGGGATATCAGCCCCAACTACCCATCAGAACTTATTATTCACCCCACACCTACAACCACCCGTAGTATAACTAAAACCTGATCAATTACTACCGTCCACCAACGCCAGTTCCATATTCTTATCAACCTGTCAACAATATAGGGGGCCCGTCTTACATATCGCCAACACCAAATCCTCAGCCCATAACTCCCCCACAACCTATCAACCAACTCATCCCGCCAAGAGCTGCTTCACGCCCAGTCAGGGAGCCAGTCGACCCCAGTCCTTACACATACTCAAAATTACTACCTCAATTGGTTCAACAAAATTTGATTCGATGCATGCCATATCCACACACCCTACAACCTCCTTGCCCAGCGTGGTACGATGTCAATGCTTACTGTGAATTCCATTATGGAGCTCGAGGACATTCAACTGAGAATTGTATGAGGTTGAAGCGAAACGTGCAAGATCTGGTGAAGGGTGGGAAACTTAGTTTTCCAAAAGCGGCACAACCTAATATAGTTGGAAATCCGCTACCTAATCATAATGGGGGGTAAGTTGGTGTCGCAACGTGCGGGTCCGGGGTCCCAAACCCTGTCGTTTAACGACTTAAATAAAGGAGAAACTACTGTTTCCTAGGTTTGGAGTCGCCACTAATATTTTTTAACCTAGGTGCGATTAGCCACCTATTAGATTATTAAGTCTAATATTAACCTAAGCTTGGCAAAGGCAACACTAAACCTAATAAACAGTCTTCTAACTAGAGTCTTAAAGGATTCGGGAGTCGGGTACGCGTGGGGAAGGATTAGCACCCCCACGACGCCCGTCAATAGACGACACTGACTAGTGTAGACTTAACTGTGGGTTTCTTCTATTGGTTGTTTTCTATCTTTAACTATTTTAATGCCATTAAACTTTTTTATTAATCCATGACTTAAGCAAATAAACAAGCAAGAATGGATTTTGGACTTTTGAAACAAGAATGTTGGGAATTGGACCCGTTTATTGTTTGTCCTCTTTTTGGGCTCCTCATGAGAGGATTTTCTTTAAAACTTACCATTAAAACGACTCAATTTGAAAAATGTTTTTGATGGGAACTTTCCCACTTTGAAAACTAAAACTGAAAATGGCGGGAACTATCCCTGAATTGAAAACTAAAATCTGGTGGGAACTTTCCCAATTCGAAAAAGAGCTAAATTGAATACTTTGAAAACTGGTGGGAACTTTCCCAATTTGAAAAAGAACAAGATTGAATACTTTGAAAACTGGTGGAACTTTCCCAATTTGAAAAAGAGCTAGATTGAATACTTTGAAAACTGGTAGGAACTTTCCCTATTCGAAAAAGAGCTATATTGAATACTTTGAAAACTAGTGGGAACTTTCCCAATCTGAAGACTTGAAAACTGATGGGAACTTTCCCAATTTGGAAACTGAAACCTGATTGGAACTTTCCCAATTTGAAAACTAAAACCTGATGGGAACTTTCCCCATTTGAAAACTTAAAAACTGGTGGGAACTTTCCCAATTTGAAAAAACTTGAATGAAGTTCTTTTTGATTTTTGAGTTTTGAATTTTTTTGATTTTTGAAAACCTTTTTGTTAATTTTTTAAATACTCAATTTTTCCTTTTTGAATTTTTATCTTTGAAAACTAAAAGAGAACAATTCACAAACATAAACTCTTTTTTTTATTTTGAAGAAAATAGTTTCATTCTATTTCAATTTCTTTTTTGCTTTTTTTTTTGGATTTTCTTTAACGATTAATTGAAAATTACTAACTCTAAACCCTAGATGCATGAATGCAATGATGCCTGAATGCACGTGATACATGCTTTCCGGTTAAATGCAATTTTTTTTACCAAATATTTATACGAGGAACACCGTCTGGGCACCCGCCACTCATACTGGCTAAGACCCCCTTTCGGATATCCCAAGCCTAAAAAGGATGAATTAAGACCAACAAAAATTGTCTAAGTCCCAATTGATCGTTCCATCATCGGATTATTTTAATTTCTCACATGGCAACAACAACATTTAAGTAGATGCAAATACTTAACTAATATTTTTTCATTTTTTTGGATTTTTTTAATCTTATGTCCTATTGAAATTAAGGCTAATACTAAATTAATTAATGAAACTAGGTCTTACATAAACTAGACTAAGACCCAATAAACCCCAAATGCATTTAAGAAATTAAAAGTCCAACTAAAAAAAATTAAGAAAAGCCCAATATGTAAAACATAAAAGTCCAAGTGATATATTACCCAACAACTTAAAATGAGCCGGATGGATTTGGTATTTGGGCCTCATCGGGTCGGGATAAAAACTAAAACCCTAACCTTATTCCATCTTCTTCTTTGTTCTTTCCTAGCGCCGTCGAACCCTAGCCATCCACCAGTGCCGCCGCTCCTTCCTTGAATCATCCATGGACACCGCCACCCCCTTAAACTTCACCACCATCGAGTCTTCATCCTCAAAGCGCCTAAATTATGTCCCTTTCTTCTTTCTCTTACTAATTTCAGCCACTAATCCCTCGAAATTTATCTCGAACAGCAAACCCGAAACACCCAAGAGCTCTACCCGTGACTGAAACAACCCCCAACTCCGGCCAAACTGCCGCCAACTATAAAGCCTCTACCTTTCTAAAATCTCGGCACATATCTAAAGAGAATATACTCATAAATGAAGAGCCTCTAAAGAAGCGAACCCAACAAACAAACTCAGACTCTACTGGAAATCATCAACCAGGGAAGGAAACTCGAGACTCAAAAGAAAACTGCCAGAAAAGGTAGCTACTTTTCTTAATTTTTTTCCTTTTCTATTTAATTTTTGTGTTTTTGTAAAGATCCAAAAAGCCTAAACTCTCAAGAAATTAGAACCCTAATTTTTGCTCTCTCAAACCTCCTTTTCTTTTATGGCAAAATCGAACTCTCAAGAGGGAATGAAGGGACGAACGGGCTGAAGAAAAGGTAAGGATTCCTTTTTCGTTTCTGTTTTTCTGTATTTTTTTGTGTTTTTGGTTTGATGATTAAAAGTGGAAAGGAAATGGCTCTCGGTTTTTTCTTTTGTTTTGTTGCTTTGATCAATTAAAAAAAATGGAGAGGATCCATTTTTATCAATAGCAGTATTTTTTTTTTTTTGGGTTCAAGAATTTTAGAGAGCCTAAAAATAAAAAATCCGGGAGAGTGTGTAAGTGGTATGTTTTTATATTCTGTAAAAATGAGCTTCCTCCCGAAATGAGGAGGAAGTTTCCTCACTCTTTTTGCTTCCGATTTTAACCTTTTTTGTTTTTTTCTGCAGGTTCAATTTGATGTAGTTGTGCACGTGTGGAGGATGGCTTTGTTAGCATTTGCAAATTCTCTGTTTTTGTCCTTATTGACAGGTAGGAAACTCTCTCTGTTTTGCTTCAATTTGTTCCAATTTTGTCTTTTCTGATCAATTTCACTATCTCCACACTCTCTCTCTACTATGTATGAGACGGGCCAAACAGAGTTTGCTGCAGGGCTTGCAATTGTTGAGTTTGACTTGAGATTAGCAACACATTCAGGTAGTCTTTGTTTCTCTCTTTATACTTGCAATTGAGGTTTCCTTGCTGTGATCGAATGCCATGTGTGTGATAATGTGCAATACTCTGAATTGTTGTAAACACCGCTCTGTTTCCAAGTTATTGGCTGCTTGTTCTTGTTTAAAAATGCCTCTATTGCAATATATTTGACTGACACTACCCTGCACATATTTTAACCTTATATGCCTACTGCCATCTACTTACTTTGTTTTTTCCGAATTGAACGCAGCTTTGCTTCGCTTATCATTCATTACTTTGCTGGAATGGCCTTGATTCACCTTTGTTGCCCTGCCTCAAAAAGCTAAGTTCCACCATACTCTTGATTCTTGTTTGCTGCTGAATTGGTATATTTGTTGATGATGAATGTGAAAAATGCATGAGGTTGTCTTTAAATTTGTATAAATTGAAAGTGAAGAATGTATGAAATGTTATGCCATGCTACTGTTTGAAATGTTATTTTACTGTTGAAATGATGTGGAGTGAATCTACAATGTATGCTTGAAAATGCAGTGATGAATTTGCCTTGAATGCCTAAATGCATGATCTATATGCTATGAGTGAAGTCTTGCTGAATGGTTGATGTACCTTGCTGACTGCCATGTCCTGTCATTCTTGAATTGCCTTTGAGAAATGAGCACTATTTTTGCATTCTTTAAGTCTGTTTTTGCTTGACTATTGTGCCTTACGATCGTATGAACTAAAATTACCTGAAGAAGCAACCCTTTGCCACTGCATGATGCTAAAGTGATAAAATTCTAAATTTAACTGTACTTTGAATATGGGAATGCCTAAATTAAACTAGTGTAGAGTAATAAGAATGAGATGTTCTATGGCTGAACTCTATGCCACTGCAATGCTTCCTTCTCTGTTTTTGAGTTGTCCCCTCTTTGCTTATTGAATGAACTGGTGATGAGTATAATATCATGGGTGGTACTATTACTTGTTAAAATGCTTCCTAAATGATTTGAGCCTACCACTAATGTAAAATGCTTGTGAGATGAATGCTGTTTACTTTTAAATGAGTTGCAAAATGCCATGAAAAATGCTATTTATTTCTATGCTCTATATCCCTAATGATAAAATGTATGAAATGCTATGGAGATGTGATGGTACTTGTATGAAGTGAAATGTAATGAGATGCTAAGAATGATGTAATGGATGCTGCCATGTATGCTTATACTTTGACTGTTGTAACTCCAAATGATGCACTTGGTCCTAGCATTCATCTACACTGTTTTGCCACTACATGTGTGAATATTTCGTCATTTTGCACTCTTAACAGCAGGAGGGAGTGTGCTTTGCTACTGAACTCGGTCGACTTAACAGTTGATTGCTTCAGTGTATGCTGCCATCTCATTTTAGTCTAACAGATTGGCTACCCATGAAGAATAGGCCCTCCATTTCCTTACAATTTTCACTCATCTTCTCACAATGTCCTACTCGCATGATTGTGGCAACAGAATATATGCATTTTAATACTTATCTCTCTTTCTTGCAGGCTTGTGAGGCAAAATGGCGATTCAATTATGGCATCACTGCGAGTATGTGAGAGATAGGTTCTTATAGTACGAAGTACAAGAGCCTAAGCTAGAGATCAACTTAAGAAGCTTGCCCCCCTTTTTTGTAAGAATGCAAAACTCACGGGACCTCTCCACATTTGCATTTTTATTGTTCAAGTCCTTGCAAATGTAAATGACTCTTTTTGGTATTTTCGGTATGCCACGAAATGTAAAAGAAGATGTAAAACAAGTACTTTGTAAAAAATGAAATGCAAATTCTCTATTTCCTCTCCCTTTTTTTTTTACCTTTAATAAAGAATAAACCATCCCTTGGGAAATTGGCCTAGAAGAAATATGCCCCATAAATGGAAGTCCAACAACTAAGATTCAAATGCAAGCTCAAAGTTGATGTCTAAATGCAAGCCCATCATGAACCAAATAAGCCATTGGCAAGCAAATAGGTTACTTCTAAAACCAATAGTCCAATTAAGAGTAGCCCTAGCCAAAGTGCTTAATTTTTCTTTTTTATTATGGTATGCGAAATATGTCATGCAAATATGATATGCTAATGCGATATATGCAATTTTAAAATTGAAATAATGCAAAATGCAAGCTGAAGAAATTTACCAAAATATCCTAGAAATTTAAGAATTGACCCAAGTGTCTTTAATCGCAAATTGAGAAGAAATTTAATCTGAATTAGAGGATGTGGCCAAAAATGGGTGTCTACAGTTGGGGTTGTATACGGTAGAGAATTTGTGGTAAGAGATGTCAATAAGGTTGTTACTCCTATGGCGGTAGTGTATAAGGCCTTCGTGAAAGCCGGTATGATGCAATCAGGACAATATGATAGGGAGGTTAGTGGTGAAGAATGCCTTATGCATAAAGGACACACCATCCAACATTGCAAAGAGTTCAAGACCTTTGTTCAGAATATGATGAATGAATCTAGGATTCAGTTTTACTTTGAAGTTCCGGTGGGAGAAGTCAGTAAGGTGACGGAAGAGCATAAGCCAAAACCATTTGTCCCCACATTACCAACTAGATTGCCACCACCACCATTTGTACCAACACTCCCGGTAGTGCAGCCCTTTATCCCAAAACTGCCTACGGTGATGCCGCAGCACATGATAAGCCCAGCTACACCAATGGTGGTTAATCCTCCTAGGCCTTTCGCATATGACAGCAATCGCGGTGTGCCTTGGAAATATGAAGTGAGTTCATCGCCTCAGGTGGCAGAAGGACAAGGCGAAGTCGACATGGCAAATCTGCTACCTAATCATAACGGGGGGTGATCGAGTCGTTGAGCAATCACAAAATAAATCCCCACAAACCAATAACTAATAGCTAGGGCAAGTAGGGGTCGAATCCCACAGAGAAGGTGGAAACAAATTAAATCCAAATTACACTAAAGAAAGTCTTACCAAAGGGGATTTTTATGGGTTTTTCAAAATAGGCAAATTAAACTAGAAAACAATAAAATAGAATAAAACTAGAGATTAAGAAAATAGTTTGAGAAAAAACAATGGATTAAAAACATACTTCTTCTCCTTTAGGTAATTATTTTGATCTAATAAATCATGGATCCTAGACACAAAACATTAATTTGACTTAAATTGCAATCAATTAAGAATCATAAATTACCCCAAATCGATATATAGCCTAAGACGTAGCCATCAATTTTCACTGGAATAAAATAATCCTTTTAACATCTTAAACAACTCCACTTGAATAATTGGTATAGGAGAGGAATACTCAACCCTCCAACATGCTAATAAAATCAATCCACATCTCGCAAAAACCAATTTCTATTGTTTCTAATCAAGCATCACCCTGTGAAGAATCATAGAACAAGCATTAAGATTTAACTTTTCCGCATGCATGATAAATCAATACCAAACTCATCTACACCTATTACCATCTCGGCCTATAGATTTCAAC
>AWUE01020954.1:0-11833 GCA_001974825.2 Corchorus olitorius | reverse complement strand
AGTCTATGGCAATGAAGATATCTGGCAAGAACTAGCAAGCAGAGGCCATCAATGAGGAGGCAGTCCTTGCATACAGAAGATTGGCTATGAGAGCATTGACCATAGGAGATGAAGATGGAGAAGATGATGACTTCGAGATCCGTAGTATTAATGACGATTCATACTACCACAAGTTTCCTTATGAAGCTTTGTCTAGGAGACTTGAAGACTGGCCATCACATGAGGCCACTCAAGATCTACTCCACATCTCAGAGAACATGCCACCATGGCAAATATCAATTTTGCTTGAAAAAGCAAAATTAGATAAAGAAAGGAAAGAGTTTGAAGCTAAGAGATTAGAACACATCAAAGCTGAAAACATCCTTTTCGAAAGACAAGAAGCCATAGATGATCCCGCTAAACAACTCCTTAGGAGGGTTTTCATCGAAGAGCTTAACATGAAGATAGACAAGGCCCCAGAAGACCAAGATGAAAGTCTGTGGACTCCACAATGGGAAGATAATGGCGCCACCCATATGGAGGATGCCATCCCAACTTCATCTGATCAGAACATGTGTGATGAAAGTTTGGAAGAAAAGCCTGTCGCCATGAGTGAAGAGGAATCATTAGCTGCTGAAGACTTTGACAACAAGTCTGTTGATTCATTGACCTTTGGGCAGTTCATGGTTAACCTTAACCATACTACTATCACTCTGCCATGCACATTTGCTGCTAGATTGAAAGAGCGAGTGGAATCATTTGAGCCACCCTCTCCCTAGGAGAGTAAAGATGTCATTGAGATCCCTTCAAGTAATGAAGAAGACTCGGGGGGGCAACACCTCAGATGACGTAAAAGCCATGATCTTCACCAAACCTGATAAAGCAAACACTTGCCACATCAAGCCTCTGTATATCAAGGCACATGTTGATGGCATTCCAATCACCAGGGTACTTGTTGATAATGGTGCAACGGTGAATCTCATTCCCTATTCATCATTAAAGAAGCTTGGCAAGTGCACTAATGATTTGATCAAATCGGAAGTCACTGTGAGTTATTTTTCTGGCAATATCAAGAAAACAAGAGGCATATTGCCTGCCCAGCTGACCATTGGGTCCAAAACGTCCCTATCTGCCTTCTTTGTAGTTGATTCCTTATCAACTTACAACATGCTGCTTGGTAGAGATTGGATTCATTCCAACTGGTGTGTCCCATCATCTTTACACCAACTACTGATGTTTTGGAATGGTACTGAAGTTAAAGTGGTCAAAGCTGACAACAGACCATTCAAAGTTGAAACCAATGCGGTGGATGCAAGGTTCTATGATGGAACCACTGGACCGATAAGGTTCATGGGCCAGGACAAATATGGTCGGCCATACCCATTCATTTCCACAGGAGAAGTCAAACAAGAAGCCTTGAAAGAGGTGATGGAAAATCTTGTGCGGCCTGATGCTTTGATCCCCTTCAAGTCGCTTCCATGTGCTCCTATCATAGATGAGATCCCATGAGTACACAACCTAGAGAGGTTGTGTTGGCCAACGACACCATAAAAAAGTTGCCGACATTGGCCTAAAGATGAAGCTTCAAAGCTTAGAGGACTCAGCCGCCCCATCAGCTAATGCGGCTTATCAAAGTGTAGAGAATACACAAGATGAGATCACCATGGAAGAACTTGACCTTGCTCCCATGAAGTTAGATGATCTCAAGGCTGAAGTACAAGATCCTTTACTTGAAGTGAATCTTGGTACTGAAGAAGAGCCTAGGCCAACTTATATAAGCCAATTGTTGGCCAAAGAAGATAAGCCACGCTTTGTAGCCTTGTTAAAAGAATAGAAAGATTGTTTCGCCTGGGACTATGATGAAATGCCTGGCTTAAGTCGTGACTTGGTGGAGCACCGTCTACCAATCATTGAAGGTTACCATCCCTATCAGCAACCTCCTAGAAGGATGGCTAATGATGTCATCCTTAAAGTTAAAGAGGAAGTTGAAAGGCTCCTTAAAGCAGGATTCATCCGTACCGCAAGGTATGTAGAATGGATTTCAAACATAGTGATCAAGTCGTTGAGCAATCACAAAATAAATCCCCACAAACCAATAACTAATAGCTAGGGCAAGTAGGGGTTGAATCCCACAGAGAAGGTGGAAACAAATTAAATCCAAATTACACTAAAGAAAGTCTTACCAAAGGGGATTTTTATGGGTTTTTCAAAATACGCAAATTAAAATAGAAAACAATAAAATAGAATAAAACTTGAGATTAAGAAAGTAGTTTGAGAAAAAACAATGGATTAAAAACATACTTCTTCTCCTTTAGGTAATTATTTTGATCTAATAAATCTTTGATCATGGACACAAAACATTAATTTGACTTAAATTGCAATCAATTAAGAATCATAAATTACCCCAAATCGATATATAGCCTAAGACGTAGACATCAATTTTCATTGGAATAAAATAATCCTCTTAACATCTTAAACAACTCCACTTGAATAATTGGTATAGGAGAGGAATACTCAACCCTCCAACATGCTAATAAAATCAATCCGCATCTCGCAAAAACCAATTTCTATTGTTTCTAATCAAGCATCACCCTGTGAAGAATCATAGAACAAGCATTAAGATTTACTTTTCCGCATGCATGATAAATCAATACCAAACTCATCTACATCTATTACCATCTCGGCCTATAGATTTCAACAAGGTTTGATAATCCCATTGAACCTAGGACTCCTAGAATTAACAACTGTCACTTGGACCAACATTAGCTTGACTCAAGCCAACTTGAATCTAAGTATAGCATTCATAAATCTCAAGATAAGTTGCGCACCAAATCAATCAAAATATGAACACATAAGATGAAGTATAGGGATAAGAAACATATTCAAACAGAAAAATCAAATTATTAAGAACAAAAGTCTCACCATAGATTCATTGATCAAAAATACCTAAGGAAAAGAAGTATAAGAGTTTACCTAACAATCCATGAGAGGCTGGAAAACTTACAAAGAAAATAGGAAGAGAAGAGGGAGGCGGCGGCCTCCTCTTCAAAACCGCAAATCCTAAGAATATTGTATGTGTGTAAGTCTTGCTTAGGGTTTCTAGGATAAGATGGTATATATAGGGGGCTGCCTAGGGTTTAATTTAGAGTTATAGCTGACTTAAACTAACCCTAGCGACGTTCTGGGCTGTTCTTCATATCTTCAAGCTGACCCAAATAAGTTATATGGGCTCAATTGATCAAAAACGCAAGTCAGGCCCAAAACAGATTCTGTCTGCAGACTTCAGGGGCATTTTCGTCCATGCAAACGTCAGATCTGGGCTTCAACCAAAACATGAAAGTTTTAGCTCTTGGAGTTAGCTTTCCAATGCATGTTCATACGCCTCATTGGGAGCTCTGGATCAAAAGTTATGGCTGTTTTCCCGAACTGTCGCCAAATCTGGAAAGTATTGAAGTAGCTTCAAGAGGAAGTGACATGGAAGTGTCGACGCTGGCTGCTGGGCGCGCGCGGAACAAGGACCCCGACTCCACCTGGGCGTCCACATGGTTGCCTTGAGCACCCATGTGGTTTGCTTGAGAACCCAGGTGGGCAGTGTCACGACTCCAGCTGGGTGCCAACATGGTTTGTCTGAAGACCCATGTGTTTCGCCTGATCACCCAGATGGGCTGTGTCATAGCTCATCACCTTGACATGTCTTCTTGCCTTGAACTTGTCTTTGCTCCTTTGCCTTGAAAACACCAAGCAATCAACTTTATGACTTTGATAAGCATAAAATTGACTCTTCAAGCTCTTCAATTACGAACATAATGACTCCATTCTTCATCCAAAACTTCCTTGGAAAATATTTGTGTCATAAATCATCCAAAAAGGCTCTACAAAGGTACAAAATTGATGATTTTGCACTTTCTTCTTGTCAACACCTATGAACATGATTATAACCAATATCAGGCATAATCAATTATAAAACACTCAAAAAGCATATGAAAAAGCTAATAAAAAGGTGTATGATTTTGGTCTGATCATATTTCCCCCACACTTAAGCTTTGCTAGTCCCTAGCAAACTAGTGCCAAAAATCCTAAGAAAACAAAAGTTAGTCCTAAACTAAACAATGTATTGATTCCACTTTCGTAGGTGTACGGCGACACTTAGCTCGTGACGCAAGGCATTTCAACCTAAGACTGATAAGAGGTACTTAGGAGGTGTGATGTCACCTGAGGGTTTTCTTAACTAGAACGACACCCACAAACATTATAAAAACATTGACTAGAAACATCAAACTTTAGAAAACAGAGTATCTCTAACAAATTAAGAATTTAATCAACATTTTCTAATCAAATGCAATATAAGTTAGTAAAAATACAAAGACCATAAGATTCAAATCAACTATGCATAAAATCACTCCAATCAATAATGTAAGTTCTAAGATCAACATACCTTTGATGATTTTGACAAGGAAAACTTACCATAAGCTTGTATTTACATCTATTTCCAAAGAAAAAGTAATATCATGGATATTCATCAAAAATTAGAATGGGTTTACAAAGGGTGACTACATTTTAAGAAAGCAAGGTTACTAACCTTAGAAGTCTTCATGATTTAGGGTTTACTAACTCCCTTTTTCTTTTGAGGTTACTAACACTCTTTTTTTTAGAGGGACAATACTTCCGCATTCCATGCCTCTAATCCTCTTTTAAGGTTACTAACCTTTTCTTTTATTAATTAATTAATTAATTAATTAATTAATTTTTTTTTTTTCAAAGAGTGACAACTATGGAAAGATCAGAAGTATATCTTCTCCTCTTTCATGAAAACACTTCTTTTAAAAAGATTTTAGCTACCCTTCATACCCCCACACTTTGTCTTTGACATATCCATCACATACTTCTATACATGTACACAAGATTCAACACAAGTTCTAGAAGTAATACACTTGTCAAACCATTTTTGGGTAAGAAAAACCTTATAATTACACTTCTTAATCAAAGAATGAAATTATACATAAGAAAATTTGAAAAATATTTTCAATTGTATTTAAACCAAATTAGTATTACACAAGACTATACTCATGGAAATTAAATCAAAACTTATTAGAAATACAAAATCAATTTCAATTTTCTTCAAAAATTTTGAAAAATTTATCTCTAGTCAATAAGATAAGAAAAATAGAAAAATAGGATCTTTCAAATAGACTAATTCCTCCCCACACTTAAAAGACACATTGTCCTCAATGTGTGTTGTGCTAGTAATTTTGAAAAAAAATTCAATGATCTCTTTTGAAATTTTTGGAAAAGTAAGTGCAAATGATAAATTTGACTTATAAAGAGGACCTCAAAACTCTAGACAAATCAAATAATCATTCACTAGCAACCAAAACACAATAAGTGGGGCAATCAAATTAATTGAAAACATGTGAGATTAATTCACAAAGAAAGTTGAAGCTCAATCTTAGCAAATTAGTCCAAACATATTATCAATCATAGCATCCAAACACTTAAGTCTCATATAAGATCCAAAATAAACATAAGACAAATACAAATTAAAAACACAAATAAAACATAAATGCATGCAATGTCATGATAAAATGCAAAACATAAGCAAAATAAAAATGCAAAACATATAGTGTCCTAAGGATAAGAATCATCGGCCTCTCCTTGGCCTTCTTTGACCCATGTAGTCTCGCATGGTCTCTTCCATTTGCTCCATGTAAGCTCTCATCTCACTCCTATGTTGCCTCATCTCTTGAACCATAAGTTGTTGGAATTGTCTCATAGGAAGCTCTTGGAAATTCTCTTCATCAACTTCCAAGGGTGGTTGTCCTTCCATATGTGGTTGTTCAAGTCCTTGCTCATAAGTCCTTCGATGTACATTGTACCAATGTGCACGATTGGCAATGACTCGCCTCTTAATAACCAAATGACTTAAGGAACTCACATTGATGACATTGCCTTCGTTGTTGAAGCGTAATTCACCATCGATTTCAACTCCTTCATTAATCAAAATCTTGCTAATCAACAATGGAAAAACAAATGTCTTATCATCATAGGTAGGTTTGACAACTTCCCACATCCTTGAGAGCAACAACCTAGCCATTGGTATTCCATCACAACGGCCTAATCCATGACAAAGCTTATCTACAACATAGAAGTCTTCAATGCGAAGCTTATGCTTGTTACTACTCTTAGGAATGACATTATGATGTAGCAAATAACACACAAGTCTATCCCTAGGTTCCATGTACTTGACCTTCACTTCCCTATTACCTTGGTTGTCCATACCAAGAGGAATGTTAAATCTTCTCAAAGCATCATTCCTTTTCCATGTACTCTCGGTAGCGGTCTTTTGTTCTCCATCAACATAAGTGAAATAGAACATACTACCCTCATTATTCAAGCCAAGCAATTGACACAAATATTCCTCATCAACCACAATGTATTTACCTTTCACCATTGTGTTGATGGTGTACTCATGTCCATCACGATCCTTGTCCATATTTGCATAGAATTGTTTCACCAAATCGGGGTAGTAGTATCCATTCACTTGAAGAAGTGACTCCCATCCTCTATTGACAAACAAGGAGCCAACTCCAAGTTCTTGATCAATATTGGTTGGAAGTACTTTCTCTATGATGAAAGAGTTGTTATACCTTGCTCCATACCACTCTCTACAATCATTATCAACAAAAATTGGTGGCGGCACATCAAGGAATGGTTGAGCGGCATTGTCTTCCTCAATTGGTGGGGCTTGTGACGTTGAAGCTCTTGTTCTCACTCTCCTTGACATTTTTTCGAACACTTGGTGGGCACTAGGTAACCTTGTAGGGTTTCTTGAAAAATCTCTCTTGAAGATCGAATGTAGCACTTCCCAATGCTCAAATACTCTTCAATCAACTCCAAAATGATCTATTATCTCCTTTCTAACCACTCCAAACAAAAATCCAAAGAAATCTACAAATTCTCCAAAACTTGAAAATTTGAAAATTTGAGGAATTTGATGGAAAAGGTGTTGGATAATCTAATGGGTAAGTGTTTTTGGGTGATAACAAGATGAAAGAAATTATTTGTAAGTGGTGAAGTAGTGAAATTGATGATTAAAGTGAGTGAATTTGTGAACAAAGGTAGTAGAAGAAAAATGGAATGGGTTTTGGGTTGGAGGTGGGTGTTGTAAAATTGAAGATGGGTGATGGGTGGTATTTATAGTGTGCAAATTTGGATGTGGTTGTTGGGAGTTGAGAGGCTCGGGCTTGGCACTTGGATGGTCGGCACTGTCCTATCTCAGTGGTCGGTATCTGGGTGCTCAGGCTTTCTAGCTGGGGGTTCAGACAAACTGCATGGGCGCCCAGCTAGAGTCGGGCTCTAGTGTTGGTGCTGGCTTGGTGCAGGGCAACTGGGGGCTGTGGCGTCCGAGGTGGGTGCACAGGCGATCTGCCTGGGGGCCCATCTGGAATCGGGTTTTGCTCCTTTGTGCTTCCCTTTGCATTTTTGCTTCCAAACTTACTTCCAACTTCAACTCTTACTATTATCCAAACTTGTGCAAAGATTCCCAAAAATCTTTCAATCCAAGAACACTTATCTCTTACCAAAAATTCCACTTGATAACCATCAAAGAGGTACCTTAGGCTCTTATCACTTAAGATTCTATATGTATGATATGCATGAGATAATTTATACAATGATGGTATGCATGAAAAACAATTCAATTCAAGGAGTAAACAATCAATCTCAATATGCATCAATCAACAATCAAAGCATATGAAATTAAATGGGAGTTAAGAAAGCTTCTCTATTTTTGCAAAGCGTATGCTCCATTTGCTATCTTCATGTGTGCTTCCTCCACTTGTCTCCATTTGCTTGTAATGCTCCTCAATTTGAATCTACAAAGAAAATTCAAAACATGAAAATGCAAAATGATCTAGAACTAATAAAAAGAAAATTAAAAAGAAGGATAGATGTTAGTTTCTTGGGTTGCCTCCCAAGTAGCGCCTTCATTTATTGTCTTTGGCTAGACATCCTCGAGGACTCTTATTCTCCATGTGTGAAGGAACGTTGAGTGTGCTCCTTCAATAAGTCCACGATGATGTTGAGAGTGTCACTCATGGCTTTGAAAAGTTCAAGTATAGCTTCTTCGAATTTGAGTAACTTCTCTCGAGCTTCCTTCATATCCTTGTTGACATCTTCACGCGTGTTGGTGGAAATTTCGCCTCTTTCTCCAAGTTTTTCCTTGTCTTTCTTCTTTGTCCAACTTGGAGGTGCAATTGCTTGAGTCAAAGCTTCCAATGCTTCATATGCGTCTTCACAAGTACGATCGAACAAGGGTATGACATTGATGCTATCCACAAGAATTTGATCATCAATTCCTAATCCTTGATAGAAATATTCGATCAAAATTCCTTGAGGTATGGCATGTTGAGGACAATCGGCGCAAAGTTTCTTGAATCTCTCCCAAGCTAGGTAGAAATTCTCATCCTTGCGTTGTCGAAAACTTGAAATCCTTTATCTCCCCTTTGCAATTTGCTCTCTTGTCATGGTTGAAGATGCTTCACCTAACTCTTTCTTTACCCACTTTTCCACTACACAAACAAAATCATTAGTCTTCAAAGATAAATTAGATGAAATTTTAGGATGAATAACATCACCATCAAATTTTATTGTCAATGAACCATCGAAAACATCGATCTTGGTGTGACAGGTCCTTAGGAAAGGTCTTCCTAATAAGAGAGGGCATTGATCCTTTGAAATTTCTCCTTCCATTTCCATAACAAAAATGTCAATAGGAAAAATTAAATGTTGTACTTTAATTAAAATATTCTCTAGCACACCTTTGGGATGTACCAAAGATCCATCAGCCAATTGAAGAACAACATCAGTGTATTTTAAAGGACCAATATTCAAAGTTTGATAGAAAGAATAAGGCATGACACTTAAAGATGCTCCTAAGTCAAGCATAGCATTTTCAATGATATTATTTCCAATTGAACAAGTAATTGAAAACATACCTGGATCCTTGCATTTATGAGGTAAATGTTTTTGCAAAACAGCAGAAACTGTTGCTCCAACATTTAACTAACCTTGTAACATCTTCTTGTTTGTACACAATTGCTTAAGAAGCTTTGCATACCTTGACACTTGTTGAATTGCATCAAGAAGTGGGATGTTGACCTCGACCTTTCGAAAAATGTCCAAAATGTCTTGACCATCATCTTCTTTCTTTGATCTCTTCAATTTTATTGGAAAAGGCTCCTTCTTTGAATCCAATTTGGACTTGACAACAGAAGTTTCCTTAGCTTCATCTTCAATCTCGACTTCTTCCACTATCACATGCAACTCATCTTCGTTCTTGCTTGTCCCTTCATCCATTTTGGGCTTAGTTGGATATGGTTCTTCCAACTCCTTTCCACTTCTTAAGGTAATGGCATTCACATTTTCCTTAGGAGGTACTTTTGGTTGAGATAGGATCTTGTTTTGGCTTTGTGCTTTGAGCTCACTCACATCACTTGCCAATTGACCTATTTGCCTCCTTAAGATCTCTATGGTCTCTTTCATTTGTTGCATTCCTTCAGAATAATGTGAAGATGGCTGAAAATTAGGCCTTGGGTAGTTGTTCGGCCTTGCTTGGTAAGTACCTTGGTTCCCATAAGAATTGTAGCTTCTTGGAAATGGCTCTTGCTTCCTTTGAAATCCCTCTTGCATTCCTAAAGCATTGACTTCTTCAACATCATCTTCGAGCAAACTAGGGCACCTATCCGTGTGATGTCCTAATGAACAAATTCCACAAACCTTTGGCACACTTGAAAAGTTCGATTTTGAACAAATCAGTGAGCAAAGCAATTTGTTGATTTGTCTCTTCAACACGTTGCTCCAATGTAGAGGAATGGGTCGAGACTTCATTAATCCTTTTGATATTTCCATCTCTTTGTGCACAACTCTCGCGAGTACCAAATTATTGTGTGTTTGCAGCCATGTTCTCGATCAAAGTCCAAGCATTGGTGGGAGTCTTGTCGATGAAAGCCCCTCCACTTGCAGAGTCTATAGAAGATCTATCAAATGGGAGTAAACCTTCATAGAAGTACTGAACTAGCAATTGTTCAGGAATCTGATGATTTGGACAACTTGAGCACAATCTCTTGAAACGTTCCCAAAACTCGTACATTGTCTCGCCTTGGGCTTGCTTAATTCCACTTATCTCCTTTCTTATGCTTGATACTTTATGAGCGGGAAAGAATTTCTCCAAAAACATCTTCTTAAGACTCGTCCAAGAAGTAATTGAATTACTAGGCATGTAGTACAACCAATCCTTTGCACGATCCATAAGGGTAAGAGGAAAAGTTCTAAGTTTGAATTGCTCCTCAGAAATACCTTGCATCTTCATGGATGAACAAACAATTTGAAAATCAGTGAGATGTCGATGTGGATCTTCTCCAGGCATACCATGGAATTTCGGCAATAACTGAATGAATCCAGACTTGATCTCAAAATTTTCTTCATTGGTTGGATATTGAATTGCTAAGCGCTGAGTAGCCACATTTTGGGGCAGCAAGTTCCCTCAAAGTCCTAGCATTGTTGTCTCCTTCGGCCATGTTTTCTCTTGGGGATTGTGGTTCCAAAGTTGAAGAAGAAGTGGTGGAACGTGGAGAGCTAGATTGAGAAACTTGGTGTTGACGAATCTCCTCCTTGTTCTCGAGTCAAATTCTCCCTCCTTAGTGTAAAGAGTGTACGTTCAGGCTCAGGATTGAATTCCAAGTTTTTAGTACCACTACTCCTTGTATTTGGCATACAACTCCTAGAAAAAACTTAAACGAAAAATTCAACAATTAAAAGTAACTAAGAAAAATAAACAAAAATAAAAGAAAAAAGAAAAATAACGAAAAATAAAAAGATAAGGGTAAGAAATTCTTAGGTAGTACTTTGTCTTAAATCTTCTTGTTGCTTCCTTCCTTCCCCGGCAACGGCGCTAAAATTGTGATCGAGTCGTTGAGCAATCACAAAATAAATCCCCACAAACCAATAACTAATAGTTAGGGCAAGTAGGGGTCGAATCCCACAGAGAAGGTGGAAACAAATTAAATCCAAATTACACTAAAGAAAGTCTTACCAAAGGGGATTTTTATGGGTTTTTCAAAATACGCAAATTAAAATAGAAAACAATAAAATAGAATAAAACTAGAGATTAAGAAAGTAGTTTGAGAAAAAAACAATGGATTAAAAACATACTTCTTCTCCTTTAGGTAATTACTTTGATCCAATAAATCTTTGATCATAGACACAAAACATTAATTTGACTTAAATTGCAATCAATTAAGAATCATAAATTACCCCAAATCGATATATAGCCTAAGACGTAGACATCAATTTTCATTGGAATAAAATAATCCTCTTAACATCTTAAACAACTCCACTTGAATAATTGGTATAGGAGAGGAATACTCAACCCTCCAACATGCTAATAAAATCAATCCGCATCTCGCAAAAACCAATTTCTATTGTTTCTAATCAAGCATCACCCTGTGAAGAATCATAGAACAAGCATTAAGATTTACTTTTCCGCATGCATGATAAATCAATACCAAACTCATCTACATCTATTACCATCTCGGCCTATAGATTTCAACAAGGTTTGATAATCCCATTGAACCTAGGACTCCTAGAATTAACAACTGTCACTTGGACCAACATTAGCTTGACTCAAGCCAACTTGAATCTAACTATAGCATTCATAAATCTCAAGATAAGTTGCGCACCAAATCAATCAAAATATGAACACATAAGATGAAGTACAGGGATAAGAAACATATTCAAACAGAAAAATCAAATTATTAAGAACAAAAGTTTCATTATAGATTACATTGAATCAAAAAAT